>JAMZAV010009839.1:0-25045 GCA_024449915.1 Sweltsa coloradensis
CGACTAAAAAGCGTTCCAAGGGCTAGTTTTCATGTTAGTTTTAATGTTGCCATTAGAAGGGTGTTGAAATCCCGAAATATTGCTTTTTTATTTTGTTATTTCGAATGTGATGGGAGTTAATTTATCATTACGGACCAAAGCCTAGCACTCCATAGCGGCAGCCATGGAAACTTATTGCTAATTGAATACGGGAACGACGGCCATTGTCTGGGAAAACAGCTGTCAGTCAACCTAGTACACAGAAGTGCAGGAAGTAGGCCTAGAGTTTTGTGTTATAATGCTTGTTATTGGATGAGCAAAGCGAAGACTTCAATTTCACTGACCCCCCAAAAATATTTGGCTCGGGTAGTTTTTCTTTTTTTTTGTCTGTTTGTTCACACTCTACCAGGCAAACGGCATATGTGATCTTGATGAAAATTGGAGGGGACCTTCGAAATCACTAAACTAAGACCTGCCACGTTTTTGGGTACAACCAAAGAAATATTTCTCTAGAATATCGTACTTTTACGATTTTTTTCGATTTTTAGTGCGATATTTTTGTGACATTTGGGCCGATTCTGACCAAACGGGTGGGGCTACAACCCTCATATTTTACATGGACATTAAGGTAATGGTGATATATTGCTTTTTGAAATAAAAAGTTGAAAAAGTTAGCCAGAATCCATAGAATAAAGGTTTAAATATGAGTTTTTTGAGGTTTATTAAGCGAGCGAAGCGAGCGTTTCCATTTGACTCTGCCGGAAAAATTAGTCACTGGTTTTGTTTTTTTTTTGTTTGTATGTCTCGCCATAACGTTCGAACGGAGGCTCGGATTGAGTTGAAATTTTGACCATCCGCAAGCTTCGTTCTCGATTGAATGCCATTAGTTTTGTGGCAAAATCGTTCAAAAAGTTACATTAAAGTTAATCGAAAGTTTTTTTTTTTCAAACTAAACGGCGACAAAATCTGAGATAGCCAAATCATCATCAAATCAATGTCCGTCCGGTCACGAATACGTTAATTTTATTTTGATCCGATAAGTAGTGTAGGGCTAGATGGAAATTACATTATAACAAAAGTAGGCCTAACGTTGGCATGGCAACGAAAAGACGCGCAAAGTTTCTAATGCACTGCCACCTAGAAGTAATCAAAATACTTTTGAGGAAGCAGTATTTTATTTGTCAACAAAGAGTTTAAATAGTTTTCCCAAGGAGTCAAAGTCCTCTAGATGGCGGTGGATTTTATCCACAAAGTAAAGGTTTACACACGGGTTTACCCAAATACCTTAGCAATAATAAATAATATTGGAAACATGGCCCTGTGGACAGCGAACGTCGCAAATTTTAAAATTTAAAAAAATGTGCAATGTGGGTCTAGCTATAGCACGTGCTCGCTTATCAACGCGTCCAACTGAGCGTTTCCTAGTAATAACAATTAACAAGTAACAATAGGAACTTGACAACAATCACCTACAATGCATTTAAAAAGCAGTTGCAAAGGAAAAGTGGTCCTACGCAAACTAAAAACTTAAAAAAGCTCATCCATCAAGGATTCAACGCGACTAAAAAAAGCGTTCACGAAGCGGCCTAGTAAGTAAGTTAGGCCTATAAGTGTTACTATAAGTAATGTAATGTATTATACTATATACGGTACGCAACATAGTGCAACCATGATTACGAATAATCCTTGATTGGCGTGTCATTAGATTTGAGTTTTAATTCCCACAAAATTGCCGCCGGGTGCCGAATAATTAGCAATAGGCACAGCATCTTCACACAATTAATCCGAGAGTAATCGCGTGTGGTCTTTTAGACCGACTTTTTTTTCAACGGTTGGTATTTTGTACAGCGCGCATGCATGGCTTGTCTAGTTCCGCCTACCTTAACAAAATAGATTTATGAACCAGTGTGCAATACGCGATTCAGTGTTCTGCAGAACTTCAACTAAGATAAGAGGTCCTGTTCGGTTGCTTGGTCTTTTCGACCGCTGCGCGACTACTAAGGGAGGCAAAAATATGCATACTCAATCACTATTATGAGACATGTATTTTGTTATTGTAGGTTGATTATTCTTCAACATACAGTGTTGGCATAATATTACTGTCTTGGTTTACTAATAATTCGAACTACAGGGTGTTTCAAAACATATTTTATACCTTTTTGTAGGTTTGCAACATTCTGTGTTTGATTGATTATTTATTGATTATTTATTGATTATTGATTGATAATTGATTAATATAACCATGTATGCTGTCACATATATGATAAATTATCTTATATTGGTAATCAAAACGTCATCCTAACGTTATTAGCCCATAATAAATAATGCGGTCTAAAGGACCGGGCGCGACTACTAACGTTACAAACAGGGGCGCGACTACTCTCGGGTTAATGCCCAAAGGGGCCACCCAGAGCTAAAGGCGAAATGAAAGTAAAGATCGCGGCGCGAGCCCGGCCCACAGAGGGAAGACGGTCGCGCGCCGTGGCCAGCATCCCCGGAGCGTCTCTTGTCATTGCGACACAGTGGCGTACCCAGAGCGTACACGTTGGGACCCGAAAGATGCATAGGCCTACTCAGTGGCTAATCTTGGTGCCTATAGGAGGACTAACTAGTTTCAGTCACTCAGGTCTGAAAGGTAATTAGCCAGGGTTGGGTAGGTATAATACTCAACGTCGAAAACAGGTATTATACCTAGTATTATACGCGTCGAATATACACCTCGTTAATTACACTTTATGACATTTATTTATTTATTTATTTGGACAACAAATAACAATACAAAGTACAGTTAAAGTTTTATAACAGTTTTCACCGTGTAGTCCATTTTTGCTAAACATAGACTAGTTGTTACATAAGTATTAATATAATATAATATAGGTATTTTACAAAATAGTATAGGCCTATAGCCTATTATATGGTACCTCCTACTAATAATAAAATACAGCAATTATTAGGTAGTTCTGTCTGTCATAAAGTCTTTTATGCTGTAGTATGCCTTTTGTATTAGGAATTTAGTTAGTTCATTTTTGAATTTGATGTGTTCTGTTATGTTTTTTATTGATTGGGGGGGTTTTATTGAATAGAGTTGTATTCAAATAATCAGAGTTGTTTTGACGGCTAGGTTTGTACGATATTGGTTAAGATGGAGGTTATTTTTGTTCCTTGTGTTGTGGGTGTGTATGCACTGTTGACTGTGAGAGTGTGGATGTTTTTTCTTATGACTAAAATTGACTTGAGAATGTAAAGGCATGTAACTGTAAGAATGTTTAGTGTAATAAAGTAGGGTTTGCAATGCTCCGTCGGCTTAAGGGTACATAATGCCCTGATTGCTCGTTTTGCGTGATGAATACCTTGTCGATATGAGTCGATATTCCCCAAAATTCGATTCCATATCTCAAGTGCGATGGCACGTCGAAAATTACTGGGAGGTAGGTCTATGGTGTATTGTTACTTTGAGCTAAATCAGTGTGATTTTTTATTTTTCATTGTGCTTATCTAGTTAGACTACCTTAGTCTACATACATTGGCAATATGTAAATTATAACTAGATTAAAGAAGTTTAGAATAAGGGATGACTTTGGTTAATGAAATGCGAGGAAGAATTATCTGGGGAGGCTTTTGGCTTTGTCCATATTTATGATCGGGAATGCAGGTGACCTTGGTATTTTGTGAAGATGCTGGTTTTCTTTGCTTAAAGTTCTTTGACAATGAATTATTGATTCATCAGCTCCCCTTTGTAATAAGTACAAACACTTGCTTACAAGTTCAAAATATAATGTTGAGTTAAATTTGTTTTTAGGGTTGATAAAAATAAGGCTGGAATTTGAATTATATACAATAATTTTCCTTATTTAATTTTCGACGCAAATTTCTACATACTTGACGTATTCTACGCATATTTGCGACGCGACGTGTAGAATATTATTTGCGACGCGTCGTTACCCAACTCTGTAATTAGCCATCTCTGAACCGATTGCGTTGAAATTTTAAACAGACATCCTGTAGGTCTACGAGTTAACGGATAACTTCTAACAAAATGAGCAAAATCTGTTGCGATTTAAACCTACAAGATGTCAAGAAATAATCAATTGAAAAATAGGATGAAAATGTGGAGGATTTAATTTAACAACAATGGTTTTCTTCTTGAAGAAATCATTGACATTTTGTATTGAATCATGTTTGTTAGGCGGTGAATGCATGCAGTGTCCAAGGTGTAACGCATCTTAGGCTCTAACATGCTCAAGGTTCCCCAAAATTCCACTGGGAGACTGAGTAAACCTTGCAATCTTTACACGTATTTTATTTTGTACTGGCTATGTTTTCTATATTATTTTTGATTTATTTATTATTTTGTAGGGAGGAGCTCTCATCCTTACATGTAAACAAATGAATATCACCTTTTGTAATTTGTATACTGGAATTACAATAAAGATTATTATTATTATTATTATTATTATTTATTATTATTATTATAGTAGGCCTATGCATTTCAAAACGTTCTATAATTTTTAATACAATCCAGAAATAAAAAATCTTAAATTTGATTGAACCCTGGGACTCCTACATTCCGGGTATAAAGGCGCCTTAGCCAACTAGACTAGGAAAACACCAAAGTCGTGTTAGACAGGTGAGCAAGTCATGTGTTGAGTTCCCGGAAACATTTGCATTTAAGTTGATTGATATAGGCCTATAGGCCCTATAGCAGGGGTTGGTAGCCTTTTTTGTCTTAGGAGCCAATTTTATAGAAAATTTGAAAGTGATAGCTAGTTGGAGCCAAAGCAGGATATTTGAAAAATAATTACATCATATATAACGTAAGTTTGATTGTTATAGTACAAATGTAGCCTACGACATACCTATGTTATAATTTTTATGAATAGTGAGCTGTTCAAGCAATGTTAATTTTGTGGTTGAATTTTTGATACGATAATTTGAAAATATGGTAGCACGTATATGCACAAACAGGTACGGTAGAACTTATACAGTTTGTGAATTCTTCCGCAGTTCAGACTTCAGAATCATTTTGCAGTTGAGATTGGTCAAGGGTCAAGGCATATTTTGATTAGCGCACACACGTTACACTATCAGTAACACATGGATGGCTCACTCACTTGTTTAACAACGACTTTGGTGTTTTCCTAGAATGAACAATTCCGAATCATGCGGGAAAACAGCGGAGAAACCGTGACAATAATTTTCAGTTCTTACAATAAATTTATTATTTTCCCTTGAATGGACCCCAGACAACACAAGACTTGTCGGCATAGACCTAGGAATATGCCGCACATTTGACGTAGCCTATTCATGGTGTTTTACTAAAAGCCTAGGCGGCTAGGCCAAAGAAATCGTAAGAATTGCTTAATTTCGATTTAAGTGATTTGGTGTCTTGTGAAACATAGGCCTATAGCTAATATTTACCGCGCTAAACTTGAAAAACGCTTATTTTGTAACTTTATTTATTTATTTGGACAACAAATAACAATACAAAGTACAGTTAATAGTGGTGTTTGTTAACTAATCCGTGTGCAATTTTGTGATAGAGTATTAAGAGTGGTATCATTTTTTTTCCTTGTGAAGTACTGATTCAGAAAAGTGATGGTGGGGATCTGGGACACGCGACTGGAAGGGTGAGGGGTGGGGGTTAAAATGTCAAAATTTTGTAAATATAATCAGATATTTTTCTCATTTTTTCTAGAATTCAAAATTGTTTTAATTATTTTTAGCTTTTTAAGACTATATTTAACTTATATATTTCAATAAATCATTAAATTGACCGCCATATTGGATTCAAAATGGCGGAAATAATTATTTCTTAAAATTCCGCACATAGTCGTGTGGGATATCAGATTAAAGGTATTTTACGTCTCAATATGGATAAGAGAACTGTTTTATGGTCATGGTTATCACTAAAAGTACCAATATCGACATTGATTTACTTGTAGACCATGGTATCCTACCGATTTCTTCAAAATATACATTAGTTTTATGTTGCCATTGCCAATATTTTAGTTATTTTTTTTACTGCAGAGTACAAATGTATGACGTGGCATTATGATCAAGTAAAATGAAATCCAACAAATTTAAGTTCTATATATTTTTCCAATATATATTTCAATACATTTTGATTTAGCACAAGAACATCGTACTATATTCAACAGTTCTTCAGGCCCGCAAGGGATGTCACACATTACTGGCTCATACGATTCATCATCATCTATAGTCCATCCAAAGTCTGTTACTGGTGGTATACGAGGGTTTGCAACATCCGATTGCCACCAAATCAATGCTTGATAATGATCTCTTCTGATAGTTGGGCGTAGTGCAGCTTGAGTCGGTGGCATACTTATGCCTTATACTTGCTTTTTCGTAAAATAAAAAAAACAAAACAACAGTAACACCATCGTTTCTCACGTAGAGTATTTATTTTGGGCACTCGCAAGTACACAGAGCATATGTATTCTTCAAGGACTCGATACGTTTCTTCTCCAATAATTGTTTTTGTTCCACCTAGTGATGCAAGGGCTTCCAGGACATTGTCACAGCATAAAAACCTGTTCCAGAAACTAATCTTAGATTTACCAGAAAATGAACCAGTAATGTCAGCTCCAGAAAGAGAATGCATTTCGAGTGAAGCAGCAACTCGTTTTTGTCCCAATGCTTCAGGAATTTTTCGTAATGAAATTAGGCGTAGTTTAACCCCTGTTAAAACCAGATAAGAATCTTTTGAGAGTTGTGAATATCGATGTGTAGCCAACACTAGAACGTCCAGTGTCAGGAGTGATAATAGTCAAGAACTGAGCCCTTTTTCCGTTGCATGAAGTGCATGGAGAATGATTTTCGTGTCGGCATCTTCTTGAGAAATGCTTTTGTCGACATTAAGTTTAGTGGCTTTTGCAATGTTGCGGTAAGAAACAACACATTTTTATTCAAGTCTGTAGCCATTTTTAATATACTTTTACTCAACAATTCTGTAATCGAATATTTATTTTTGAAATGGGACATAAGTTTGTTTAGAGGGACCGATTTTATTATTGTGTGAGGTTCTATTTTGTACTGAATGGGGGGCTTTCCCAGCTTCCGTTTGTTTATTGTGATTTTTTTTGCGATTTCTCAACATACGTATCAAATACAACATGGACCTCTGAGAAACTCCATACTTTGAAAAGACTTTCTTACAAAACTGATCTGCCAAATCTGAAATTGTCCTGGTGTCCTTTGCAAGCTTTAATGCGTGTATTTCTGCCATTCCATCTACAATCCCAACTGATATTTCAGAGTTGGGATTATCATTTGGATTTGGAGATTCTGTATCGTCAGCTTGCAGTTCTTTGGATGCGTGGTCTTCCAAATGATGCGTTAGCTTCCTTTTGATTGAACGTG
The DNA here is from genome assembly GCA_024449915.1 of Sweltsa coloradensis. Lineage (NCBI taxonomy): Eukaryota > Metazoa > Arthropoda > Insecta > Plecoptera > Chloroperlidae > Sweltsa > Sweltsa coloradensis. The sequence continues at coordinate 7,360 of JAMZAV010009839.1, forward strand.
GTTCATGGTCCATTATTTCCAAACATACTGCATGGAACAGCAGATAGCTCGTTATTACCAATGTATTCTTTTAGATCTATTTTTCAGAGAATGACATAGAACAACAAGACGATTGAAAAGCTTCCTGTCTTCTTTTAATTGAACAGCACCCTGTTTGGATCTTACTTTTACTTTCTTTGACAAAGTCTTACACAGTCAGAGGATTAGTTAGTAGATTTTAGAGGATGCCAGACCAAGGTCTGGCACTTCATACAACCGAAAGAGGGAATCAGTCCTTGACTATCTTCACTCCTGACACTGACATTCTAGTGTTGGATAAACACATCGATATTCACAAATCCAAAAACATTCTGATCTGGTTTTAACAGAGAATAAACCACGTCGAATTTCAATACGAACAATTTCTGAAGCAATGGGACAAAAACGAGTTGTTGCTTTACTCGGAATGCATTCTCTTTCTGGAGCTGACATTATACTGGTTCATTTTCTGGTAAATCTAACACCAGTTTCTGGAACAGGTTTGTAGATGCTGATGACAATGTCCTGGAAGCCCTTGCATCACTAGGTGGAACAAAAACAATTATTGGAGAAGAAACGTATCGAGTCCTTGAAGAATACATATGCTCTGTGTACTTTCGAGTGAGCAAAATAAATACTCTACGTGAGAAACGATGGTGTTTCTGTTGTTTGCTTGTTTGTTTTTTTTTTTACGAAAAAGCAAGTATAAGGCATAAGTATGCCACCGGCTCAAGCTGCACTACGCCCAACAATCAGAAGAGATCATTATCAAGCATTGATTTGGTGGCAATCGGATGTTGTAAACTCTCGTATACCACCAGTAACAGACTTTGGATGGACTATAGATGACGATGAATCGTATGAGCCAGTAATGTGTGACATCCCTTGCGGACCTGTTGAACTGTTGAATATAGTACGATGTTCTTGTGCTAAATCAAAATTATTGAAATATATAGGAAAAATATATTGAACCTAAATTTTGTTGGATGTCATTTTACTTTATAATAATGCCATGTCATACATTTGTACTCTGCAGTAAAAAAATAACTAAAATATTGGCAATGGCAACATAAAATTAATGTATATTTTAAAGAAATCGGTAGGACACTGGTCTACAAGTCAAATCAATGTCGATATTGGTACTTTTAGTGATAACCATGACCATGAAACAGTTCTCTTATCCATATTGAGACGTTAAATACCTTTAATCTGATATCCCACACGACTATGTGCGGAATTTGAAGAAATAATTATTTCCGCCATTTTGAATCCAATATGGCGGTCAATTTAATGATTTATTGAAATATATAAGTTAAATATAGTGTTAAAAAGCTAAAAATAATTAAAACAATTTAGAATTGTAGAAAAAATGAGAAAAAAATTGATTATATTTACAAAATTTTGACATTTTAACCCCCACCCCTCACCCCTTCCAGTCGCGTGTCCTAGATCTCCACCATCACTTTTCTGAATCAGTACTTCACAAGGAAAAAAATTATACTACTCTCAATACTCTATCACAAAATTGCACACGGGACCCACAAATATCATGATAAGAGAACCCACTATAAAGTTTATAACAGTTTTCACCGTGTAGTCCATTTTTGCTAAACATAGACTAGTTGTTACATAAGTATTAATATAATATAATATAGGTATTTTACAAAATAGTATAGGCCTATAGCCTATTATATGGTACCTCCTACTAATAATAAAATATAGCAATTATTAGGTAGGTACTAGTTCTGTCTGTCATAAAGTCTTTTATGCTGTAGTATGCCTTTTGTATTAGGAATTTAGTTAGTTCATTTTTGAATTTGATGTGTTCTACTTCTGTTATGTTTTTTATTGATTGGGGAGTTTATTGAATAGAGTTTTATTCAAATAATCAGAGTTTTTTGACCTAGGTTTGTACGATATTGGTTAAGATGGAGGTTATTTTTGTTCCTTGTGTTGTGGGTGTGTATGCCACTGTTGACTGTGAGAGTGTGGATGTTTTTTCTTATGACTAAAATTGACTTGAGAATGTAAAGGCATGTAACTGTAAGAATGTTTAGTGTAATAAAGTAGGGTTTGCAATGCTCCGTCGGCTTAAGGGTACATAATGCCCTGATTGCTCGTTTTTGCGTGATGAATACCTTGTCGATATGAGTCGATATTCCCCAAAATTCGATTCCATATCTCAAGTGCGATTCAAATAGAGAAAAGTAACATATTTTAGCAGTTGATATGTTGCTTATTTGTTTGATGCTCTTAATTGCAAAACAAGCTGAGCTGAGTTTTGGTATTAGTGGTGTTGATGTGGGCATGCCAGGTTAAGTTTTGTTATCTATTGTTATTCCCAATAATTTTGCTTGTGTAGATGATTCTACTGTGGATTTATCATGTGAATTTGTAATGCAAGGTATTTGGTTGAGTGATTTGTTTTTTTGGAATGAATGGAATTGAATAAATTTGGTTTTTGATGAGTTTAGCAGTTGTTTGTTCACCGTAAATCATTCGGTGGATTCGGTAATTCTTTATCTGCCTTCTCTTGAAGTTGTATTGTCTCATTAGCGGTAATACTTGTAGTGAAGTCATCTGCAAAAAGCTCTGCATCCTCGATGTTATCAGGTAGATCATTAACAAAGATGATAAAAAATAGTGGGCCAAGGATTGATCCTTGTGGAACGCCACAAATTACTTTTTCATAGTCCGATCTAGTCTTTGTAAGTTTGTTGTCTTTTAGTTCAGTCATTTCGACGCATTGCAGTCGGTCAGTCAGGTAAGAAGTTATAAGCTTTAGACCATTCCCACGTATGCCATAGTACTCTAGTTTGGCTAGTAGTATTGTTTGGTCAACACAATCAAACGCTTTTGTGAGGTCGCAGAATATACCCAATGTGGGTAAATTTAGGTCTACTGCTCCGACAACAGTTTTAAGAAATCTACTGATTGTGTCGCTTGTTGATTTGCCTTGTCTAAATCCATTTTGCCTCTCTGTTATGGCATTAAAACTCGTCAAAAAATGAGACCATTCGTGTGTAGGCCTATATTATGGTTTCTAATATTTTTGAAGCTGCTGGAAGAATGGATATTGGTCTGTAGTTACTGGTTATATGTTTATTTTCTTTTTTGAATATAGGGATTTTTGATATTTCAATGCTTGGGGAAGACACCGTCCTCCAGGCAAGTATGAAAATATCAGATAATGGTTTCAGCTAATTCATTGATACATCTTTTGAATACCATAATTGACAAATCATCGATCGACACTGTTTGTAACCTGTAGTAGGCCCTAATGTAAATGTTGTGATGATTATAAATTGTGTGATATATTATTGTAGGCCTAGACCTATGTATAAATTGTAAATTGGCTATTTTGCCAGAAAAAATAAACTGAAATGAAAAATGACAAATGAAATCAACCTAGGCCTAGCCTTGTAGGCCTAGGTCTACGACGTGGGCCACGTGGCACTCCGCACTATTAATGTTTTCGCACTATTTAGGGCCTACACATTTCCGGGGTAAGTGCCGTTGTGAAACGTTAATGTGTCGACGACCAGTGATGTTAATTAGGTAGGCCTAACGTCTTTTGGGAAGTTATTTTGCAATTTTGATAGTGATACAGAATGATCATAATTATGGACTAGCCTATAAGCTAAAATTCAACATGATGTAATTTTCTTCATACCCGGTAGGCCTAGGACTATTTGGCTCACTGATGAGTGAGCCAATGAGACAGTGAAATCTTCAAAATCTCTAAGCCAACCTAGGTATCTTTAAGCAAGGTTCTGTAGATTTGTAAACATAGGCCTAGCATAGGCCTATTCCTACCAGCCAGTTTGCCAGGCTAAGGCCATATCTAGGGCTACTAGGCCTATACTCACTGGTCTGTCATGGTCTAGCCCAGGCTATGGCCTATAGGCTACCTAGGCCAAAAAGGCTTCCCTTACTTAAATAGCCTGATACAGGGCTAAGCTAACTTCTATGGTTGGGAGGGGGGGGGGGGGGGGGGTCATAGCCCCATACAGGGCCATTGACGGACTCGTAAGGGTCCAGGACGGAGTCCCCCTAGCCCATTTTAAAGCTTAAAACAACCTTCACAGACAACAAATTGAAATGCTAAAAAAAAATGAAAGGTTTGTGGACTTGTGGTTGATTTTAAATGGAAAAAAAGTTTTGGAATAGCTAGGGCCTAGCCTGGGCCTGGGGCCTAGGCCTATCAATACTTGGCTTAAAAATTTTGCCTAAGCCAGGCCTATGTGATTTACGCTGATGTAGCTGGCTAGGCCTAGGCCTAGCCCTAAATTAAGACCCGTGTCAACTTGAGGTTTTGTTCCTCCTAGGTAGGCCTAGGCTAGGCCTAGGGCCTCGGGTGAGTGGTTATCAAAGGATGAAATTAGGCCCTATTTTTTAATAAAACATACCCCCCTTTTCTACTATTGTGCCTTTGTACTTCTCTGGGACTGAAATTTATCGTTTTGAAGTTCTTTTGAACATTTTGAAACTTATTGCTAGCATTATTCATCCACCTCCAGCTCATGGCAGCCCTTACTAATTACCAACTAATGCCAAAAAAATTCACACAAGATAGTTAAGCCAGGAAGCGGCAAAGATTATTTTAAAAAATGTACCAGTACTGAAATATCTCTGTTGGGTGTATTGAATGTTTAGTTAATAAACTATAATTAATTCTTTTATCTTTTTACGACTGTAATCACCCTTAGTTTTTTTTTTGTTCCTACGTTGGTAAACTTAGTTTTAAAGTTATGCCGCTGATTTTCGCGATCCAAAATTTAATGAAAGCAGCAAAAATTAAAATTACTTTTTCTCTTTTTTGTAGTATGTGCATGAAGTATCCTACCTTCTGTCCCCCTTTTCACATTGGTTTGCCAGTTTATGCCAGTACCCCTCTCCTGCATTTACAGTAGAGTGGGAGAATAATTGATTGAGGAAAAATGCACACAGACTGTTGAATAGTAAAAGTAAATTCTCCCCAGTGCTTGTGCAGCATAGCATTTCAGAAACTTCTGATATATCTTGCATTTCTATTGCATATAAAATCAACATTCCATTTCTTTCTCATGTTCCATCCAAACCCATGAATTATGGAGCCTTTTAATAAATTTAAATATAATTATATTCTTGCATTTTTTAGAAATCTAGATTTTAAATTGCATGAAGAAGGCACGCTGAACGTTCGCCCCATCTTCCTTATGTGATTTGTCTACTAGGGAAAAGCCAAAGTCGTTTTAAAGAGTTGAGTGAGCCATGTGTTGAGTACCCGATTACATTACTTTTCTTCCCCCTACCTTAGGCCCTTGTAGCCGAAATGTGAAAGAAGTGGGTTCAATCCCCTGGTCGGGAAGATTTTGTAATTTCTAGATTGTATTTCAAAATAATTTAACATGTTTTGAAATGCATATAACGCAGTGTAGTCCATCATCTGTGGCAATAGGGCCTACTATGGTAAACATAGCCAGTTACGAAATATGTGAAAATATTGCAAGGTTTACTCCAATCTCCGAGCGGAATTTGGGGGTACCTTGACGAGCAACATTCGACAGACCTTGCATGGGCACGGCATTTCACGGCCAGGCAAATAACAAACAAAAAATATCTTTTCAAAATCTAAAACATTGTACCCGATTACATTACTTTTTCTTCCCCCTACCTTAGGCTACCTAGCCTATCATAGGCTAGAGAGGCGCATTATGACCTTACAGTTGACGCGCCCGTCCCCGTATGCCAACTTAACTTTAAAAAACTATTATTTATACGAATATAATTATCAAACTTAAATGCATATGTTCCCGGGTACTCACCACATGACTCGCTCACTCGTCTAACTACGACTTTGGCGTTTGCCCAGGGTCCACTAGATACCTAAAGCGGCTGTCACACGATTGAGAAAATCGCGCGAGTTGGCTCGCGCGAGTTTATTACCATCCTTGTCACACGACAGACAATGAGGTAACAACAACGCCACGCTATTGGTGTTCACTGGTCACGGTGTTATGGTAGTGGTTCTGATTGGCTCTCGCTACCTCGACTTGCTAGGAAGTTGAACAAGCTGGACATTTTTCGTGGCGAGCGCGAGCTCGCGCTCGCTGGCTCACCGTCTGACGGGGAGGCGGTGAGTTCCATGTAAACAAGTGTAGCCTACTCCCAGAGAGTTACTCGCGCGAGCCAACTCGCGCGATTTTCTCAATCGTCTGACAGGCGCTTAACAGCTGCTGTAAGGTGGGTCTTCGCTTGTACTTCCACAATGTAGTAGTAGTAGTATTAGTAGTAGTAGTAGGTTTTATTTCCAATACAAATGTTACATTGTAGTTGACCCATCTAATCCTCTGTAGAGGATTATTACAATAGGGTATTTGGAAAATGTTTAATATACAGTTAAATAAATAAATAGATTACATATAGGCTTTATAAATAAACTAAGAATATAATACAATGAAAAAATAAAAAATACGATTAATATTACACTTAAATTTGAATTAGAGATAAATAAATATATTTTAAAATCCATAGGCCCCTAGTCACTAGTGCACTTGGTTGTAACCTGGACATATTGAATTTTTTTTTTATTGCAGTAGGTATCTTTGAAGGCCTATATGTTTTTGTCTTCTAGGTATTCTTGAACTGAGTAATATGCTTTTTTAGAAAAATTGATTTCAGCTTGTGTTTGAATGAGTTTACATTGTTTATATTTTTATTTCTTGTTGCAATTTGTTGTAAAGTTTTGAGTTTATGTATGATGAATTTAATTGTAGTGTTTTAGTTTTGAGGTATTGTGTGTGAATATGTTTATTTTGCGGGTGTTGTGAGAATGGATGTCGCTGTTGAGGGTATGTTCTTGGGTTGTTTGTGTATGTACAAGATGGTTTGCATTATGTATAAGCTGTAGAATGTTAATATCTTATGTTTTATAAAGTGTTCTTTACAGTGAGGTTTTATGAAAGAGTCCCTTTTCTTTGTCTTAGACCCAGAATGATCCTGAGAGCTTTTTTTTGCAATGTGAAAATTGTTTTTGCATTTGGGAACCCCCCAGAATTCTACCCCATATCTGAGATGAGATTAAAATTTGGGGAATTCTTTTTAGCTGTTTTAATATTTGAAATTATTTTATAATCTTAATGCATATATAGTAGAGTTTAATTTTTTTTTAGAAAATTTTTCACATTTTTTTGCCCAAAATTTAGATGTTCATCAATCGTTTAGCCAAAAAAATCTGCGAGTTTTATCTTTTTTTTTTTTTGTGTTTTTCTCAGCGTTGATAGGGGGGGTTTTTGGTGGTTTTTCTTCCTCTTTGTGTTCTGGTTCCAAATAAAAATGTGGTTTTGAAATTTAGTAAGATTGTTTACACTAACCACGGGTTTGCCACAAACAGTTTTTTCCGATTGTTTAAAATGTTTTACCATTTAGCTCTGATGGTGATGCTTGTGTCATCCGCAAAAGTTTGGGATTTTTTTTTAAAAGGTGACAAAATCTTATGAATAAAAAAAAAAGCCCATTTTAGTTCCCTAATAAAGGCCTACTTAAAAATGTGTCTACAAAGGCGCGAACCATTATCCAATGGGCCTTACAGAAAATTTTTGTAAACAAATAGCAGACTGCAGCTACGTAAATTCAGAATGGGTTTTGTACATTTGAATGCAATAAATACATAAATAGGCTCCCACTTAAAACTTTGATTCTTTTTTGGGCAGGAAAATTATGATGTAAATAATTTTCATACTTTAAACTTCTAGTAAATTTTTTATTTGCATAAGGGATATTAGGGGTGGGCTGGCCTATTAGCATTGTGTGGTTGGTAAGATAAGATGGTCCAAGCTATACTTGGGGACCCGGGGGTTCGTTTCCCCGGGTTGGGGGCAGACTTTTTTAAAATTTTCTAATTGTAGTCAAAAATAAAAAATACTTGCACTTTGCACCATTTTAAAAACCAAAACCTCATGAGGCAAACTTGAATTGAATCTATCTAAGGGGCCTACCCTAAGAACGGGGGTCCCTTTCAGACCAAGCTCTCGACATTTTTTTACAAGAAGGCTTTTTGGGGTGGGGTCTAGCTGGGGCCTTTGGGTCCTAAAAAACCCACAAAAAGAGGGGGGGGCCTAGCCTAGGATTTCACTAATCTTTTATCGTGGATTGAAACTACTTCTAAACACAAAGGAAAATTAAAGGGAAAATTTGTAAAAACTAAAAATCCCAATCTTTCTGTCCTGATCTGTAAAAACAAAAAAAAAAACTAGCACTTCTGCTACGGATAATTTTACAGAGCGGGTTCGGGCGCTCCAGATTATTTTTAAAACCCACGCAGGGATAAAAGATGGCGGTTTTTTTTACATCGGGTGAGAAGACCCAACTTACGCAGCTTAGCAAAAGTTCTAGGGGACCCTGGCGTTTGCCTAGTTTTTTTGGCTAAGGCGCCCTTGTAGCCAAAATGTGAAAGAGTGGGTTAAACCCCCCTGGTGGGGAAAGATTTTGAAATTTTTAGATTTTTTTTCAAAAAAAAAAAAAGTTTTTAAAATGCATATAACGAGTGTATCCATCATCTGGGGCAATGGGGCCTACTATGGAAAACATGCCATACAAATACGTGAAATATTGCAAGGTTTACTAAATCTACGAGGGGGAATTTTGGGGGGTACCTTGACTGCAACATTCGACAGACCTCTGGCCGCATTTCACCCCAGGAAAATAACAAAAAAAAAATATCTTTTCAAATCAAAAACATTTACCCGTTTACATTACTTTTTTTCCCCCCTACCTGGGCCCTACCTACCTATCATGGGCTAGAGGGGCGCATTATGCCCTTTACATTGACGCGCCCGTCCCCGTAGAAAACAAAACTTTAAAAAAATATTTTACAATAAAATTTAAACTTAAATGCTATTTTCCCCGGGGTACTCACCACATGACTCGCCCTCGTCAACTACGACTTTGGCGTTTGCCCGGGTCATAGATACCTAAGCGGCTGCCCACACATTGAAAATCGCGCGATTTGGCTCCGCGGTTTATTACCATCCTTGCCCACACGACAGACAATAAAGGAAACAAAAACGCCACCTATTGGTGTTCACGGGTCACGTGTTATGGTAGGGGGTTCTATGGGCTCTGCTACCTCGACTTGCTAGAAGTTGAAAAAGCTGGACTTTTTCGGGGCGAGCGCGGCTCGCGCTCGCGGCTCACCGTCTGAGGGGGGAGGGGGTGATTTTCCATGTAACAATGTAGGCCTCCCCCAAGAGTTACTCGCGCGAGCCAACCGCGCGATTTTCTCAATCGTCTGACGGGCGCTTAAACTGCTGTAAGGTGGGTCTTCGCTTGTCTTCCACTGTAGTGTTATAGTGTATAGTATGGGTTTTTATTTCCAATCAAATGTTACATTGTAGTTGACCCATTAACCCTCTGAAAGGGTTATTACAATGGGGGTTTTTGGAAAAAATGTTTAATATCAGTTAAATAAAAAAATAGTTTCCATAGTAGGCTTTAAAATAACAAAGAAATAATACAATGAAAAAAAAAAAAAATACTTTAAATATTACACTTAAATTTTGAATTAGAGATAAATAAAATATTTTAAAATCCATAGGCCCTATCCTAGTGCATTTGGGTTGTAAACCTGGACTATTGAATTTTTTTTTTTTGCATAGGTATCTTTAAAGGCCATATGTTTTTGTCTTCTGGGTATTCTTAAAACGAGAAATATGTTTTTTTTTAGAAAAATTGTTTTTCAGTTTGGTTTTGAATGAATTTACATTTTTTATATTTTTTTTTTGTGGCAATTTTGGAAAAGTTTTGAGTTTATGTAGATGATTTAAATTGTAGTTTTTTTTTTGAGGTATTGGTGTAAATATTTTATTTTGACGGTGTTGTGAAATGGATTCGCTGTTGAGGGTATGTTCTTTGGGGGTTGTTTGTGTATGTAAAAATGGTTTGCATTATTATAAGCTGTAAAATGTTAATATCTTAGTTTTTTTAAAGTGTTTTTACAGTAGGTTTTTATGAAAGAGTCTTTTCTTTTTTTTAGCCCCAGAATGTCCTGAGGTTTTTTTTTGCAATGTGAAAATTGTTTTTTTGCTTTTGGGGGAACCCACCCCAAATTCTACTCCATATCAGATGAGTTTCAAGTTTGCAAAATAGTATTTTAGCTGTTTTAATATTTGAAATTGATTTTATAACCCTTTATGCATATATAGTAGAGTTTATTTTTTAGAAAATTTTTTTCACATTTTTGCCCCAATTTAGATTTCTAAATCGTTGGGCCCAAAGAAAATCTGCGAGATTAGTTTTTTTTTATTTTTGTGTTTTTCTCAGGTTGATAGTGAGGGTTTTGGTTTTTCTTCCCTTTTTGATGTTCGGGTTCCCAAAACATACAAATGGGGTTTTTTAAAATTTTTAGTATCAGTTTTTTACACTAAACCACTGGTTTGCCACAACAGCTGTTTTTCCGTTGTGTTTAAGTGATTTTACACAGCTAGCTTGTGGTGATGCTTTGTCATCCGCAAAGAGCTGTGAGTTTTTTATAAGGTAGCAAATCTTTATAAATATAAAAAAAGAAGCGCCTCTTAGTTCCCTAATAAAGGCCTACTTGAAATGTGTCTACAAAGTGCGCGAACACATTACCCAAGGGGCCCTTACAGAAATTTTAAAAAAATGCAGACTGCAGCTGACGTCAATTTCGAGTGGGTTGTCTTTTGAATGCAATAAAACAAAAATAGGCTACCCTTAAAAAATCTTTGTTTTCTTAATTGGCAGGTAACTTATGATGTAAATAATTTTCTATCTTAAACTTCATTGTCAATTTTTATTTGCATAAGGGGATATTGGGGGTAGGCAAAAGGCCTATTAGCATTATTGGGGTTTGGGTAAGAAAAAGATGAGTCCAGCTATACTTGGAGACCCTGGTTGGTTTCCCCTTTGGGGCAGACTTTTTAATTTCTAATTTTAGTCAATAATAAATATACTTGCAGGGTTTGCACATATAAAACCCCAAAAACCTCATGGGGCAAACTTGAACTTGAAAATTATCAAAGGGCCAACCCCTAAAACCGGGCCCCCTTCAACCTAAGCTTCACGACTTTTACAAAAAGGCTTTTTTGGAAAGGGTCTAGCTAGGCCTTGGCCCATGAAAATCCCCAATAAAGATAGGGCCTAGCCTGGGATTATCCCAATACAATCTTTTATCGTGGATTTGAAACTACATTCTAAACAAAAGGTAATATAAATGGAAATAGATAATAATCTACAATGCCCAATCTTTGCTGTCCATGATCTTCAAAACAAAAAAAAAACATAGCACTTCTGCTACGGATAATTTACGAGCGTGTTCGGAGCGCTCAATTTTTTTTAAAAACACACCAGGATATAAGAGGGCGGTTTTTTTTACTGGGTGAGAAGACCCAACTTACCAGTTTGCTAAGTATCTAGTGGACCCTGGCGTTTCCCCTAGTCTAGTTGGCTAAGGGGCCCCCTTGTGCCAAATGTGAAAGAAGGGGGTTAAATCCCGGGTGGGGAAAAGTTTTGTAATTTTTAGATTGTTTTTTAAAAAATAATTAAACATTTTTTTGAAATGCATATAACGAGTGTGTCCATCTCGGCAATGGGGCCTTTGGAAAACATGCCAGTAGAAATACGTAAAAATTTGCAAGTTTACTAAATCTACGGCAAAATTTGGGGGGTCTTGACGCAACATTCGACGACCTTCGGGGCCGGCATTTCAACCCGGCGAAAAACAAACAAAATCTTTTAAAATCTAAACTTTGTCGTTAAAAAATTTCAAAACATTGGAATCTTTTTTTTCATTATTATTTCTTGTAGTTAAATCGTAATAAACTTGCTATTTTTTTACAGTTCCAATAACTCGTACCGGTGTCCGTTTAAAAAATTCAGCGCATCTGTTCAGCGATTCGGCGATTTTTAACGTACACACACAACCCCGCAGAAAACCATAAGGGCCGTTTAATCGAAAGGGGATCACAACTTCGCTACGATCCTCGTTTAAAAAAATACCTGCTCCGGGAAAAAAGACTGACTACAACGGTCAAGATAACCTTTTTAGCTTGTGCGAGGGTTCTTTATTTAATTAATTTGCTTGCATGCCCTTAAGGGTATTCGACCTGTTTTTCTATTTTTTCCAAATATGCCCCCCAAGTCAAAAAATAGTGAATGGCTTTAAATCCCGGGACTTTTTTAAAATCAAAACTATTTTTTTTTTTATATTCTGATCCGGCACGGCTAAAATTGCCCCCTCAAAAATTTCAAACTTCAATTCGCCAAAGCACACCTTCAATTAGGGTGTTGTGTTTTTGAATTAATTTTTACTATTTTTTTTATAGGCTGCTGGAAAAAAAGATTTTTTAGAATTTCTTTCCTGTGAATTTTTTTTGTTTGGGGGGGAAAAAAGTTGGGTTTAAAAAACCCCCAAAAAAAAAATTGCAGAAAGACAAAAATTGTTTTTTTTTTAAATTTTCTCTTCACTATGAAAACCTTGAAAATTAAAGCACAAAAGCCACCCCTACGTTTAAAGGTGTGCCTTGGCAATTGAAATTTGAATTTTTTTTGAGGAGGCAATATTGGCCTGTACCCGGGCCAGAAAAATTAAAAAAATAGTTTTTTATTTTCTAAAAAGCCAGGGTTTAAGCCTTCACTAAATTTTGACTTGGTAGCATATTTGGAAAAAAAAAACCCCGGGCAAAAGCCTTAGAGGTATTTTTCAAAATTTATTTATCTAGGTGCCCGTTCAGGCGCCCAGCCAAGCCCGGTGTGTCTTCCCCGAAAAAACATTATATAACTGAGTGGGTGACTCATACAATTTTTTTTTTTAAAAAACCCCTTTTATCCTTTTACGCAAGCAGAGTTGGGTTGTTTTTGAAATGTCTCCGTCATAATGGAAAATGTTATGAAAATTAAAAACTGCATAATTGGGGGGGTTTAGGTACCTGCAACACAATTGCCAAATTTGATTGGGGTACGATCATTGCTTCTGGGGGAAAATTTGGGTTAACTTTTTTAAACATGATCAAATAAAATTTTTGGATGTTAGTTACCTTGCTACTACTTTTTACGTATTCTCTCATTTCAAATTTTCCCAGCATTCTGACCAAACAGGGGGGACTACAACGATCATATTATGGACTTAAAGTGGGTTTTAAGGTAATAGTGAAAGAAAAAGTTAAAAATTGCTGGAAAAAAAAGAAAAAAAAAAAAAAAAAAAAAAAATTTTTTAAAAAAAAAAAAAAAAAAAAAAAATAAAGGCATACCAAAAAGGAATCTTTACCATGGATATTTAAAATTGTTTAAATTTGGTATTACCATAGAATTTAAACTATTTAAAAATTTTTCTATTTTTTTAAAAAAAAAAAATTATCTTTGTATTGCTCATGTAGGCCCACCCTTTTACATTTGAGCTTATTAAAATTTGTAAAAGTACGTTGCCCCGTACTCATCCTTGAAAGCTTGGCAATTAAAAATTTGCAAGAATATTACGTTTAAATTTAAAATTGCAAATTTCATTTTGCCAAGCTTTTCAAGGGTGTAGTCAGGGGAAATTTACATTTACGAATTAAGATTGCGCAAATGTAAAAGGTACATGAGCTTTGGGCCCTTTTTTAGATCTCATTTCTTTTTAGTTTGTAGGTTTGGGTCCAAGTTTACGTTTTTTTTGTGCGTTCGATAAAAAAATACACGTGCTGCAAAATATGGGCAAAAGTGAACTTTTTTCGAAACTGATTCAAAGGATCTATGAAATTGAATAGCATGGTTATAATTTTTTCATTTCTTTAAATCCAGATTTTACTTTAGTCCCTTTTCTGCTCTATTCGTTTGGCATAGCCCTTTTCCGTAGCAATTTTTGTTCTCAAATTTTGCCGGGGAAATGCTTTCTTAATTTAAAGATATATTAAACACTTTACTTCCCCCGGTACAGACTGGGGACCCTATCTACCCAGTGATTCGACACAACTTAGCAAAGCCTGGTCAACTGGGATCCCCGATCGGTCTGCAGGGTGATCTCCTGCCCCGGCAAAGGTGTTTCCGAAGGGCCCTGGACGCATTCCCCCATTAAAAACATCCTGCCCCAAACTGCACTTGCCCTCAAAGCTAGTCTCAAACCCATCAACAGCATCGGGGAAGACACGTTGGGCTACTACTGTATGTGGTAGTTCTCAAAATTTGGGTTATTTCATTTTTTAAAAAATTTTCTTAAATGAGGTCAAATTACAAAAAATGAAATTTATAAATAAGTATAGGGCCCGATAAAAATCTTAGTACAGTGGGGGAAAATTTTTAAAACAAGGGACCCCCTTGCTACATTTAAAAATTTTGTGGCACCCCCCTTTAACCCAGTAATAATTTAGCAGGTCTGGTAAACAATATAATTTTTTTAGTTTTGTAGATAAAAATTAAGATGTTTCAAATTTTTAAGGAAACCCTAGCTTGATTTGCTAAAATTTTTTACCCAGACAATTTCACTCGGGGCTAGGCGGGCCTTTCTTCTCACCGCACCCTGTAAATCCCCCTTTGCTAAGTAGCTTCATCATAAAACTGTTTGTAGTCTTCAAGATTTCTTAAAAGTATCACTGCTCGACTTATAACTGATTTGTCCGTAGTTTTGAACATTTGTTTTCACAATCACTTCAGTTGATTCCTATCGCCCATTCAGTCGTTTAATCACAAAATTACCCATGTTCCGCAAAAGCTACCCACTTAAACTTTGACCGGGTGTAACTGACTGCGTGGGGGATTGCGGCAAGCACGTGGCCCGTATACCCTCCCGCATTCTTTCTCGATATCGGGTGAGGAAAAATTTACAGGGTTTTTGTGCACGGGGCATGGAGGTTGACAGCTGACATGGAGCGCATCGTGCTGCATGATAAAGCAATATCCATTTTTCATTTCTCGATTTGGTTGATCGGGAAACCCCCGTGGTGTAATTGTTTTATTTACTACAATTCAAATTAAAAATCCCCCCCCCGGAATCGAAACCCCGGATCTCCCACTTCCCGGTGGACTCTTAACCACTAGACCATCAGGACGGGGTAATTTTAATCTCGAATTGTGTTGGGTTATACATCTGAAAGGATGGAACGTACTGCACAAAATCGCTTTTCCTTTGAACTGACCACCAAAAATTAAATTTTAAAGTCATTACCTTTACCAGGTATGAGCGAGGGGTTTTTTTCTCGTTTGGTTTTATCGGGAAACACTCCCGGGGGTGTAATTGTTTTTTTTTTACTAAAATTCGAAATTAAAAAAGTCCGCCCCAACCAAAAATGTCCCGCCTGAGGCTAGTGGGGAAGATCCACCTGGATGTGGGAGATCCGGGTTCGATTTCCCCGGGTTTGGGGCGGGCTTTTTTAATTTCTGAATTGTAGTAAAAAAAAAACAAATTACACCCACGGGGGTGTTTCCCGATCAACCAATCGAAAATAACCCTGCTATACCTGCGTAAAGGGGGGGAATGACATTATAAATTTTGTTTTGGTGGGCAGTTCAAAGGCAGCAGATTTCGTTGCAGTACTGTTCCATCCATTCAGATTTTAAAAGCAACTACAATTCAGAGATATAAATGTACCCCTCCTGATGGTCTAGTGGGTTTAAAACGTCCACCTGGAAAGTGGGGGGATCCGGTTCGATTTCCCGGTTTGGGGGGGACTTTTTTTTTTTTCTGATTGTAGTAAAAAAAATCCTTTTCAAAATTGGGGCCGTTTTGATAAAACTGTTGTTATATCGTAATAGGGTAATTTATTTTTCTTGGTGTAAATTCATTATTTTACTGTTTTTTTATATTTATAAAATATATGACAAGAGTTTTTTCGGGACCCCCGCAAAGGTCTGGGCCCCCACCTTGGGTTTTTTAAACCCCTGCTTTAGTATCAAGTAACTAATACCTGTAACTTTTAATATTGGTTTTTACTACTAGAGTTTAATAAGCCCTTAAAAAATTTCCCGTAAAAATTTTTTGAATAAGTATTTCAGTTTTACACAATTGAATTTTTTTTTTACTGAGCTTTTTGGGACGCTCTTTTCCCGCTATCGATGCCCCCCATCTAATGCTACGACTTTTTTGGTGGTGAACGAACATAGGGGATCACAAACGAACTTTCCCTTTTTGGGGAAACCCAAAATTTATTTAAATAAAATTATAATATTTTAAAAGGGGGATTTAACCCTAAAAAAAAAAAAATCAAAAAAATATTTTATCTAGGTGCCCGTTAGGGCGCCCCCACCAACCCCGGGGGGCGCTACACACTCAAACACCTTATACCCAAGGGAGAGTTGGGGTGATTTCGAGGTGTTTCCAGCCGTCATGTAAAAGTGATGTGAACTTTAAAAAATATCCCCAATTGAGGGGGATTTAGGTACCTGACAACACATGCCCAAAATTTTTTTGGGGACGATTATTCCCTTTTTTGGTGAAAAAAAGGCTTTTAAAAAATGCTCAAAAACACTTTTAAAGGGTGTTGGGTACTGCTACTGCTACTGCTACTGCTACTGCTACTGCTAACATCTAATTCGTCAGTTTCAATCGGCCGCGCGATTCTGACCAGACGGGTGGGGCTACAATGTTCATTTTTTACATGGACATTAAGGTTATAGTAATATAGTCTCTTTTGAAAAAAAAAAGTTGAAAAAGTTTGCTGGAAGGCTTCCAAATAAAGGGTTTTTAAAATAAGCCTTATACACTAGGCATACAATCAACAAGTAACTATAGTTACTTGACACTTGTTGACGGTACAAGCAGAGTTAGGCGGGAAAGTGCGATACGTAAACAAATAGCGGACTTTTTAAAAATTTTTCTTCTTTGTGTGGAACGAGAAAAGGTGTCATTATACTCTCATAAAACAAATCAGATACCGTTCCTGGCCTAGGCCCAGATGTAGAAAATTATTTATAATACAACAGTGTAGGTCTAAAGTTCCATTAGGCTATGGACTAGATAAAATAAGTTCTTACATTACATGTTTGACAAGCCCTAGGCCTTTCTTAGCCAACCCTAGGCCAGCACAACCTTTTTTCTGACACACTTTCCGCACAAATAACCAGTTTTGATTACTAAAAGCCTAATGCAGATAAACAATGGTATGATAGTCCTAGGCTATTCCAAAATTTACGGCAATAATAAGCATTTTCTTTTTTTTTAATAAACTCACGCAATCTCCTGTCACTTTTAATGAAAATGTAAAACAAAAGATGGTGAAAATTTTCAATATTCTTTTGGTTATCTGATGATTTACATGGCTGTGGATGCAGTGAAATAGGTGTAAAATAACATTAGTTGTGTGTTTGTTGATACATGGGAAAGTTTTAATTGGATGTGAGTTGCCTAGACTTAACCATTTCCCTTTTACCGTCGTTATACCATGGTTATACCACCTATACCCAGGATGTACATGAATCCGGGCCTAGATATTTTACATCCTATTGTTATTGCTAATACCATAAAAAAATTAAATCAACTTTGATAAAAATATATTTTAACAAATAATTTTGTAATTCAAGTGGAAAAAGTAATGAGATCACACACATAACAAAAACTTGTAGAAATGCAGCCAAACCTTAAGGGCCCCTTACACGGGGAGTTGATATAGTAAAAAGTAAAAAGTGAAAAAACGAGTGCTTTCGAAGCCAAGGGCCTTTACAGGGGAAGTTGTAATAAAGGGCCCCTTAACGAGTTTAACGG
>JAMZAV010009840.1:0-22800 GCA_024449915.1 Sweltsa coloradensis
AAGTAAGTGTTAGGATTAAGTTGAATTGATTTAATAGGCTACTGTAACGGTGTAGCTAATTTAAATCAAAGTGCGCAAATTATATTTTAAATGCCAATGAAAATCAATTTTTAAGTGTACAATTCCAACAAACGAGAATTTTAGTATGTTAGGATAGTAAAAATAAAATTTTGGTTCACCATTTTGCTTATAAACGTTTTAATAGTCCGATAAGAGAAAAAACAAAAATATCCCATGGTTTTCTTTTTTTTGTTCTTATCTTTCGAGGCGTTTGTAGTAGTCCGTGGAACAAGCGTAAAAACATTTCAAATCCGGAAACCAGCAACCAAAATTTAGGAGCAGGAAAAAGACGTATTTTAGAATGTTATTTTCACGGGGGACACGCATGGTAGCAAATAAGTCCCTGTCATGGCGCCCCACAAGATGGCCGCCAAAATAATTCTTAAAATTACTGTAACTCAAGAAGTAATCATCAGATTTGGATAACTAATTTTGTTTTTTTCGGTTTTTTAATGCTCTACAAAATTTAGAAGAAATTTTGCCGTAAATACAATAGTTTTAATTATATTTATATATTATTACAATGTATTGAAATTATAACACTTTTTGGTATATATCTAATTTATTTATACGTAGAATTCGCTAGATTGTCATAAAATTTTCAGACTATACTAAAATAACGCCAATAAAATCCAAAATTTAAAGTCCCGAAAACGAAATTCCTGTAAATTTTTTGATTAATTAATTAATTAAATTAAGCATTTATTAATCCCAATTAAAAAGGTTTCTTATTCACTTACCAAATTCACGTAGTGTATTACACAAGAGCAATATGACCGCAATGAACCAAAAACAAATTAGTTTCCAAAAATTAATTCCAATCACTTTCCTATTAATTCAATTAATTCAATTAATTTCAAAAAATGACAATAATCTCAATAAATTTTGTAAATTAACACAATGTAGTCGATCTTGGAATCATTTTAAAGCAAGTTTTAAGGCGAATAAATGTAATGAAAAAATTAATTAAATTAATTAATTAATAAACCAAATTAAATTTACATTTTAGTTAAATAATTCCCACTTTTGACATATGTATTGTTATGTATACCTAAAACTCGATCAATCGTCATAAAAATAAACTACTTTACTGACATAATGCCAATGATCCGAATTGCCCATGTCCCGAAACAAAATTCCTATAACTTACCGATTAATTAATAAATTAATGAAGAATTACTTATATCTAAATAATTGTTATTGTCCACTCAATTAACACATACAAAATGCCAACAGAAGTATCAAATATAAACAATGCAAGTATAATTTTAAAAATTAAAAAGTCCCAAAATAAAGTTCATGCTACTTTTCTGTTGATTGAATTTCCCACAAAATTATTTTCCTGTAAAATAAGCTTGCAAATGGTTCCTAGTTTGGCTGTGTTAATTTTACACAACAAAAGGTGATTAAATCAAATTTAAATTTTTTTTTATTTATTAATTCAAATTACGGTAAAGTAGCATGAACTTAATTTGGGACTATAAACTTTTAAAATTATACACGCATTGTTTATATTTGATACTTCTGTTGGCAATTTTGTATGTGTTAATTGAGTGACAAAAACAATTATTGAGATATAAGTATTCTTTTTTAATTTATTAATTAATCGGTAAGTTATAGGATTTTTTTTTCGGGACATGACATTTCGGATTCATTGGCATTTGGGCAGTAAAGTAATTTATTTTTATGACGATTCAATCGGTTTTAGGTATACATAACAATACATATGTCAAAAGTGGGGGTAATTTATCTAAAATGTAATTAATTCGGTGATTAATTAATTTATTTAATTAATTTTTTCATTATATTTATTCGCCTTAAAACTAGCTTTAAAATGATTCCAGGGCGACTATATTGTGTTAATTTTTCAAAATTTCTTGAGATTATTGTCATTTTTTAAAAATAATTGAATTAATTTATTAATATGAAAGTGATTGGAATTAATTTTTGGAACTAATTTGTTTTTGGTTCATTGCGGTCAAAATTTTTCTTGTGTGATACACTACGTGGCTTTGGTATGAAAAGAAAATTTTAATTGGGATTTAATTAATGCTTAATTTAATTAATTAATTAATCAAAAAGTTACAGGAATTTTTTTCGGGACTTTTTAAATTTTTAGATTTATTGGCGTTTTTTTGAGTATAGTCTGAAAATTTAATGACAATCTAGCGAATTCTACGTATAAAAAATTAAATATATACCAAAAAATGCAATAATTGCAATACATTGTAATAATTTTATAAATAAAAATTAAAACTATTGTATTTACGGTAAAATTTCTATGACAATTTTGTAGAGCCATTAAAAACCGAATAAAAAAAAACTTAGTTAATCCAAATCTGATGATTACTTCTTGGGTTACAGCAATTTTAAGAATTATTTTGGCGGCCATCTTGTGGACGCCATGACAGGTTACTTATTTGCTACCATGCGTGTCCCCCGTGAAAAATTTAAAATTCTAAAATACGTCTATTTACCTGCTCCTAAATTTTGGTGCTGGTTTCCGGATTTGAAATGTTCCTATAGTTTTAGCAGCTTGTTTCACGACTATAGATAGAAAACTTGATCTTATAAAATATAGAATAGAATAATTCAATACATTTTAACACAAGTTTTCAAAATGATTCAACGTCATGCAGCATTTTTTTTCTTTTTTACAAGGATTTACAAATTATTAACATAAAGTTAGAGTGCGTATCACCTGAAATCCTTCAGGCTTTCAAATTTTGACCCCCCCCCCCACCCCCCCCCCCCTCACCCCCACCCCCACCCGTACCATGCAGCCTTTTATTTGCAATAGGCCCAATACTCGGGAAGCACATATCTCGAGTTATCGTCGACCAGACATTAATACTACTTCAGATCAGACGTATTGGGGGGATATTAAGAGAAACTTCTTTATCAATCACAATCAATTTCCCATTCTATGACGGTCTTCCGCCGTACCCTACATCAGAATCAATCTCGCACATCATCAATCATAATCTTATAGTTCAGATCAGTTGAGCGTTGTTTTTCGCATCCTAGCTTTGCAATAGTTTTGACAAACTAATGAAATATGACGGGCTAATAATGTGTCAATCAGTGTGTGTGTAATAACAATGCGGAAAAATTTAAATTTTGCTAACGATTATTTTTTAAGTTGGCTTACATTTATTTATTAGCTTACAGGTATACAAATTTTTGAATGGTGGCAAGGTCCAATAATAACATTTTAAAATACTAAAATTATGTACAGTTTCATAATATTACAAATTTACAAATTTGCCAAAGAACTTTTAAAATGTATTAGCCCATCTTTCTGTACAGAGCTCTCAGGTAACAAATTCCATTCAGACTGTTCTTGTTATAGTTGTCAGCCAGGGTGTTTTTATTGGTCAACTTTAAAAACAGTAATGTGAGATTGTTTAAATATAGACTAGATTGCAATTTAAAGTGGTATACATTTACGTAAAATATTACAAAAAAATGTAGAATTGAACAGAAAAGATTAGAAAAACTTAATTTTAGTAAAATTAGATAGGTATTAAATAGAATAATAGATTAGTAATTAGAAAAATCTATTCAATTTCGGTTAGCATTTATAACATTTATTTCGTCGTGGGAAACAGGGACTATTGCAATTGCATACCTCTCCTTAAATTCTGTTCTTGTATTTTTCTCTCCGAAAGCTTTTATTTCTATTGTAATTTGTGATGAGAGTTTGCGAACTTGGTATTTTGTTGTTATTTCGTTTGCAAACTAAGCTGTTTTATTTCCTTCGAGGCATATTTCCACTTTAGTGATAACGCTTATAAAGGTACACTTCATTCGTCTATTAGGTTATGTTACATCATTGTTAGAATCCAACTTTGATGAACCCTTTACGTAAAAAGTTTGTAAGGACTTGTATGAAATGTGGTTCGTGATCTGAAGACATCACAGGGAGTAGAGATTAGGGTAAACTTTCCCTTCGCGAGGGAATTGAAGAAGTAAAAGAAGACAAATATCTGTATAATATACGAGGGCATTCATCATGGCTCAACTCCAACTCTGCAGAATCATTACTTAGTTAGCTAACAACAACTCGGCTACAAAGTGTTTCCAGGAGAGCATTGAGACACGTTCTACCAGAGAATGACATGGCATGGCTTCAAAGATAGAAAAACCCTTTCAATCCCCCCCTCCACGATCATGGACATTCACTTTCTAAATTTATTTCCGGGTAAAAGTCTTTTTTTTAATTTAACCCCAATTATTTTGTCCGTGCATGAAAAATAAATAAATTTTGTCCCATCCCGATTGGACGAAAAGTGCCTTTTTTTAGAGAAGATTAAAAATACACATCTGCAAAAAAGGCTAAAATGGAAAATTTTGGTTTGCCCTGCTACTATTTGAGATACATAAAATGTAAAACACACCAAAAAAAAAAGAAAAAATATTGTTTTAGGAATGTAGGCCTACATCAAATTTACATCTACCTAACGTGAAGCTTTATTCAAAATCCAAAATTTCCAAAAATTTCTTAAAAACATGATAAAAAATATTTGAAAAACACTAAAAATCTTAGATAAAATTAGTAATTTCAAATTATTGCTTAAATAACATAATTTTTGACCAATTTAATTCGGTACTGATAGGGAATATAACTTCAATTTTCACATCTTGAAAATGTATTGAAAAAATCACAAATTTCGATTTTTTAAATAATAAATAGCCTGGGGCTAAACCCATGGCATACCTCACATCATTTTAGAATCAATGCTTCATATTTGACCAGAATGGGGGTTGTATTGATTATTTATTATTATTTGACGATTATTCACATTATAATCATTAAGCATATCACAAGGAGCATAAAACACAAATTGTGTGTGCATCCCTAAAATGTAATAAAACATATATCGATGTAGGTAGTTATTAAAATTAACAATATATACTTGGCCAATTTGGATGAGCACTTAGCGAGCGAAGCGAAGATTCCATTCTACTACACTGGAGAAAAAAATCCGGAATGTTGTTTTGTCTTTTTTTTTCTGTTTGTATTTTTGTGTGTCTATGAACACGCTTCCGGCTAAACCGATACTCCAATTGTGATGAAATTTTCTGGAGACCTTTCAAATCCCTGAACTTAGAATTCACGATTCGAAAAATCAATCGAAAAATTATTTCTTTGAATATCGCAATTTTCCAATTTTTTTCGTTTTTCCTTTTTGTTTTTGTTTGTATTTTTGTGTGTTTGTTTAACACGATTCCAGCTAAATAGAAACTCCAATTGCGATGGAATTTTCTGAAAGCCTTCAAATCTCTCGACTAAAAAACTGCCACGTTTTGAGCGCAATCAAAAGATTATTCTCATGAAAAATTGCAATTTTATGATTTTTTTTATATTTGGATGAGCGTAGCGAGCGTAGCGAAGATTCCATTTCACTACACTGGAGAAAAAAATCCGGAATGTTTTTTTTTTCTTTTTTTTGTCTGTCTGTTAACACGATTCCGGCTAAACCGATACACCGATTGAGATGAAATTTTATGGAGGCCTTCGAAATCTCTTTAACTAAGAACTGCTACGTTTTTGAGCGCAATCGAAAAATTTTTTCTCATGATAATAGCAATTTTACGATTTTTTTCGATTTTTTTAAAATTTCTTCGACTTATAACTCCTACATGCTTTATCCGATTGTAATGATTTTTTCACAGAACCTTAATTTTATGAATTGATATATTCGTGTGAAATTTGAGCGTAATCAAATAATTATTTCTCATGAAAATCGGGAATTTTTTCGATTTTTTTAATTTCTTCTGCTTATAACACCTACATGCTTTATCTGATTATAATGATTTTTTTTCAGAACCTTAATTTTAAGAATTAATATATTCGTGTAAATTTGTGCGCAATCGAATAATTATTTCTTATGAAAAATTTCAATATTACGATTTTTTCCTTTTTTTAAAATTACGATTAATTTAAAGAAATTAAGTTTATTTTTTATTTAATTTGATTTAATTTTTAAAAAAATTCAACAAAGATCTGATTTTTTTTCACAGAACAACAGAAAAGCCGCAAAACACATGGCAGCTCAATTCACCAATTACGCTCATCCAACAACGCGGCGGGACTAAGGCGTTTTCCTAGTTTTAAAACATTCTTCGACTTATCAAACCTACATGCTTTATCCCATTGTAATGATATTTTCACATAACCTTAATTTAATGAAGTTATATAATTTGTGTAAAATTTGAGCGCAATCGAAAAATAATTTTTCATAAAAATCGTAATTTTACGTTTTTTTCGTTTAAAAAAACATACGCTCATCCAACAACGCGCCTGAAAAAGCGTTTGCGAAACTTCCTAGTATATAAACAATAATAATTGATAATAATATGCTATCTTCGTATTTGATTCTATACATTGTCCACAAAATGTGCTTACTTGATTAATAATGCACGTATTACCTCGAATTGAAGATCCCGCTAGAACCCTTGATTTACTTATGGTCGATGATATACAAACCGTAGATGGATGCAAAGGAGAACATAAATTACTGTTTCTATGTTTGAATAACGATCTTGCCATCTCATCCTCTCAACTTATTGTCAATACTTGATAGTACGGCTTTCAATGGAAGCCAGCCAGGGCGGGCCCCTTAGAGAAGAATCTCGATAATTGTCGGTAGGATAGGAGGGTGCTCTGCTCTCTCATCAGGCTTCATGCATCGGTGCACTGAGTGTTTTCCATGAGTCATACAGCATCCTTGTTGCCATAGTAATCACGGAGACAATGGAACAAAATACGAAGCTCAGAACCGAAGAACTGAGAAGGGTGTGCATAAGCAATGAGGACTCGTCTCGTCTCGCAGATGTTTTGTCTTGGTAACATACAATGCAATACGCCATGCCCGACAGATGATATTTGAAATTGGCGTGTGTATTATGTGGTGAAGCTAATAATAATTAGACATTTTGGTATGCATTATTATCATGACATGATACTGCTCCACCCATTCAAATGTATAATACATTTAGTGGTCTATAATGCACCAACAATTCTGAAGTTATTTAGTTACCGGCTTTGTGGTCCAGTTTGCTAAAGCCCCCCCCCCCCCACCCCCTCGGAAAGTGGGAGACCTGGAGGGAGATTCCTGAGATTCCCTGCTAAGCAAACGCGATAGGACGATTCGTTTCACAACATATTTCAATAAAAGTTTATTTTAAATTGTTTTACGTTAGGTATAAACATTATTAAATATTTAATGAAAAAAATATGATTTGAGAAGCTTTTTAAAATAAAATAAGTTGTAAAACAACTTCCCGTCCCGTTTACATCGGGGGGAGCAAATTCAGGAATAGCACTCCAGGACCCTACCTGGGCGAATCAAATACCGTTCGGGTTGAATTTTTGTAAACTTCTGCACACAAATCGAGGAATGAAATGAAGTTGTTATGAAAAAGACCTACTGAAGGTTAAAGGAAGATAAGAAAATTAAACTTTTCCAAATTATAATTTGTAATTAAATATTGAATTGAGAACTCAAAAGACAAGGTATTGTAGAAATGATTGGCTCTCATTATTCTAAAATCTTCGTCCTTTTTTGTAAGGCCAGGGACTAATGAAATCAGAGAACTCTCTAATAATATTACATTACGGACTAGGTAGGGCGCACGTCGAGGGGCTTGGTGGAGAGGACTTGATTCATCCAAGCTTTCTAAAAGACTTCAGGTTGAAAGACGGGGGAGACCGGAAGAGGCCACTGCTATACGTGGAAGAAGTAATCTGGCTGCATGGCAGACAATGCCAGAAGTTGCCTTACAAATAGTAGTAAGAGCATTGAGAACGAAAACTTTACATTGACAACAGTACAATGAGAAAAATAGTTCCAAGTGTTTTTAATGATTTTTGTCTGTTTGTGGTCTGGACAACGAATAAGCTGGCGGCCGTCAAGGTCAAGCGAGAGCACGAACGCCAACGTTGACAATTTACACACAACTGGCATTAGGTAGGGCCTACCGTATTTGGTCATGTTATCGTGATATGTTATCACATAAATCTACATTTTATAAGCTGTGAATAAAGTAGTTCGTCCCACAGAGTCAGTATTTTAGCGAAATAATGATTTTAAGTAATCACGATTACGAAAGTGTTTTTTTTGCCTTGTTGGTAATGGTGTGTCCAAAGTTCCAGCTGTTTATAATGCCAACCTCGCCAGATGTGATGTCAATGTTTAGGAGCATCAAAATGTCTTAATTTTATTCGTACACTTCATAAATACTTTATTTTTAGGATAAATTGGGCAAGGCTTGGCTTTAAAATAGTCGTGTTTTTCTCCGAAAGCAGTTTTAGAGAATGATATTTTATCTACTTTTTGCCGATCCTGTGGCCATAGTGCGTGGACGACAGTGCTGCGATCCCTCAGCGACCGCCACCTTATCACTATACCCGATCTTGATGACATTTTCAGGAGAGTTTCAAAATCTCTGAACTTATAGACCTGCCATAAATGTTTATACAATCGAATAAATATATTTCGTGAAACTCATAGGGTAAATCTAACTGTTCCGTATTGTTCTGTATGCTTTCCACCAGTGTGTGGCTTATTTACCATGGTCATACTGTCGTACTCTCAGCCGGACAAACGGCTCCTCCGATCTCGATGAAAACTTGACGGAACCTTCGAAATCTCTTAACTTGGACATTTAAATAAGTATATTCAGCCGAAGAAACATTTCAGGTGAAAGCCCACTTTTACAATATTTCGAATAGGGAGTTTGGGCCAAATACACAGGACAACAGGACACGTTTTGCGTCGTTTATGGGATTGTTGTATGACTCGATTTCGGTAAAATTGGCAATGTTATTCACAATTTAAAATATCAGTTTTACAACGGAAATAAGTCTATAATTTTTAAAAATAAAGGGTGGGTCAACGAACGGTACCAGGTTTTTTTAGTTACAATGTACATACTATGATAGAGGGAAGAAATAAAGTTTACTTTTTTATTATTTATTTTTTACTATCACCTTTTATAATATTTGTTAATTTATTTTATTGTGTTTTATAATGTGGTTACTTACGCAAAGTAAGTTATGAGACACATGTGACTAATAGACAGGGAATTCTGTCTGCAAAATTCGAAGTCCATGCTGTTAATGAGTAGAAGCAATTAAAAATGCTTTTAAACTAATTCGACCATGCTGAATTCAAAAAACAATGTTGGCAAAACCAAAATGGCTCCTTCACGTTCAAAACTCAAAATTTTGGAAATTAAGAATCATTTTTTTAAATTTTGTTTTTCTATCGTAGAAGCAATTAAATAATATGCTGTTTTAACTAATTCGATCATGCTGAATTCAAAAACAATGTTGGCGAAACCAAAATGGCTCCTTCACCTTCAAAACTTCAACTTTTGGAAATCGAGAAATCCTCTTTTGTTTGTTTTACTATCTACAATTTTTTTTTTTTTTTAAATGTTTTTATAAAACATCAAGTAAATAATAATGATATCTCTCATCTCATCAAGAATTAAGATCTAAACCACCACCTGACATACCCTGACAGTCTCACGCTAAGAGTATTAAACACCTTGTCTTAGTGTTGGTTCAAATGTTAACTTCGTTTGAAATATAGAATTATTCGCAGTTTTGTGCATTATACCTGCATGAAGTCTGTGTCATTCTGTTTTATTATAGTTGAATGCGTATAAACTAATTCATGTGAGATACCAAGAAGTGAGTTGTAGACAAACAAACCATTTTAAACCCAACACATTACGTGCGCCGATCAATCTGAATCGTCCATTTCTCGAAAGAGTTGCATCAATTAGTTCACCACAGTATAAGAATTACATTTATTTAGTTATGTGACTACATTTTAAATAATATTGAAGAATAGTATTGTATATTATAGTGTAATATATTAAAAACATCAATAAAACTCTTGTGCGATTCTGTTTATTTTCACAAACCATTTATAGTGGGTAGTATTGAATTATATTTAAATATTTTATTTTACATTTATTGTAGAATTTACTTTTTGTTATCCTATTTCGATCAGTGTCGGTTGCATGTAATGCATGTAAATGTAATGTAAAAGATCCAAATTCTTATCATGCCTGCATTGATATTCGAACATCCTCGTTCTAGTTCAAAACACTTGCATGCTCAGTGCATGGCATCCTTGTTTTTTTTTACACCCACACCTATTAGTTGAGCAACCAATTTTGTAGCTACAAGAAATAACTTCAGCACATCCAACTGGAATAGCATCCGTGGTCATTAGAATAGGAGTGATATCGCACCCAGTAATGTTCTACACAAATTTGCGTGGGTTATATTTTTGGTGTTCCTATTGGGGGAAAAAAGAATATTATAGCACATACTTGTTGTTAAAAATAACTTATAATGTAATAACAAAATAACCCTCAGCAGAAAAATACCTCGGGTTTCTTGATAGTGTTCAGGGGCGTAGGAACGGGGGGGGGATGGGGGGAAAACTCCCCCCCCACTTGTTGGCTTGACCCCCCAGTGGGGGGTTCAAGCCAGGTATGAGTGTCATTTTCTAACTTATAGCTTATTGGTGATTTATAGGATTTTTAGTACAGTCGGGCTTGCAAACAAAAAGGAAGGTTTTTGCTAACATTTTTTTGAAAGATTTAGTTAGAGACGTGATTTGAGAGACTACCATCTGATTTTAGACTAATATTCATTATATTTTGTGTGCAGATACAAGCAGACTGTCGACCATTTTAGTCAGGTAATCAATCTTCAATGCAATATTAGTTTTCAAAATGTAACCCCTATTCATAATTAAAATTCGCCTGAAAACGTGTTTTAGGCCACTTATCAAGGGCACCTTTTAAAAAATCTCGCCGACGGCGAAAATGCCTCCGGCGGCTGGGGCTTCGCCCCAGACCCCGGTTTACCCACCCAACCTCGTAGTCATCTTGAGTGTGACTCCCCCACTAAAAAAATAGTTCCTACGCCACTGATAGTGTTCCATATCATAGTTTGGTAGTGACATCTCTTAATATGCCAATGGAGTGCAGTACTTGTTGGAGTAATACGATATATGCCATTGTATTATGAAACTCTTTAGTATTGCATTATTTATGCAAGCAAACGCGACTACGTATTTCGCATAGTTGACTTTTTCTCTGTCTTTAAAGCATTTACAAATATCTCTTTTTCTTTGTCTGAAGGTGTCTGTAAATCGCCACTTTTCGACGACAGAGATAAGACAAGGGCTCAAGACGTAACTGTCAGAAAACAACTATGCAATCATAAACAAGCTCAACCAGCCTAAAAGAAAAAATTGACTATCTATAATGCTGTAAGTAATTAACAAATTATTGTTTTAAATTGAACATCTACTGATTAGGCCTAAATGAAAGACTACTCATAAATCTCAAATTACATGCATTATCAATATCATGAACACGCCCTGGAAAATGTTGAAAGAGGCTGACTTTATGGACTTGGTTTAGTGTTATCGATACGACGTTACGTGTAAGAAACTCTGGGGGCCTGGAAAGAACACCAATGTTTCTGTTCGATGTTGATTGTTACAATGCACCAACAGTGTGGTTCCAGCGTTAAGCGCGCGACTCAAATTCGCGAGGTCCCGGTTTCAAATCCCGTCAAGACGGCAATCCTGACTGATGGTTTTTTCCGAGGTTTTCCTCAGTCGTTAATGCGAATGCAAGGGATTGAGTCCTCTTAATCAGCCCTCGGACATCCCTTCACAATTGTCATATCCACAACATACCTTGTTAGACACCTGAAGAGGGGCATGAATTGCACCCTGGGCAGGCTTCCCACAATTTTCTTTTAATTTTGGTAAATAACCTTGAAGCGTAATATGCCACTCTTGTCTACTAGCGGCGTAGCTGAGCATTTGATGTCACCAACACAACACACTAGGCCTACTCCGCGCACTGCTTATATTAGGCCTTACTTTGAAACAATGAGAGTTTGTTCCATGTTTTAACACAGCACATGAGCATAGGGCTTACAGTATTATGGGACTAAGAAGATGTAAAGTGATAACATACCTTCAAATCACGTAGACATAGTGCAGGTATATCACATAACTATAGCTGTTTTTTTAACAAGATCTACTGTCAGCAATGAACCCTTCCATAAAAAAACACTGCTAATGGCAATGATTATTTACGTTTACAACTGAGTAGAGTGGACCGCGGAGGGAGGCTAGGCGACCAAGGCCGAGAGCCAATCAGCGTCGCGGGTTGATGCTGGCGGCACCCGCAGGGGATTAGCGCGACAGAAATCTAGTTGCGCATTGTCTCAGTAAACAATTAAAAACCGTCGATTGGTATGTTGAAACTTGGCCCGATTTGGCAAGCGTGTTCTACATAGACAACGACAGATTTTGGTAAAATATTACTATCCCAAAATTTTTCCCCAATCAGGAGATATATTGATGTACAAATTTGTACAAAAATTACGCAACAAAAATTGAGATAAAAGTGGCACTAAAGCCCTAGAAACTACCATAGGCCAAAAGTAGGTTACACTAATTAAACCCTAGATATCGATGACGATTTGTGAATTTATTTCAAAATTTTCGCATGTTTATTTTACGAGCAATTGAATATTTTAATAAGTGGTACCAGATTTGGGTTTTTGGTACCCTTTTGGTACTTCTACTCAAAGTAGACTTTGCCCAACATTAAATAGGTAGATGAAGAAGTATTGCCTTAAAGATAAAAAACATTTTTGGCAGCTTCTACCCCAAAAATGTTGTACGATTGACTTCTAGAAGGCTTTTGAATTAATTGCCCTCCCTATAAGGCCTGATGGCCCCCTTTTCTAACTTCAAATATTTTACGATTATTTGTACAGAAAGAAAGGAAAGAAGAAAAAGATGAAAAATGGTTCTAAAGTACGAACCCAAGTGAAACAGTCTTCTCAAATTGTCAATTATCAGGTTGTACTAACAGTTTTGACTGCCTTTGCACGAGCTTGGAAGATTCCCAAATCCCAACCAATAAGAAGGCCTGAAAGTGTTAGCAAGTGGGGAAAACTTTGGTGAGCCCGCCTCCACCTCCAGCCACCAACTTAAAACCAATAAGTGAATTATTCCGGACGTTTCCAACTGTACTTCCGCTTGAAAAACACCAGCCTGTACAAATTCTGCCAGCAAATTTCTTGTGCGGAAATTCCTCAAAAAATCCTTTCACCTGTTTTCAATGGGTGGGAACTCCCCATCCATCTATTGTGGATTATATTTTCATAGACTTTGTGATCACAATTTTTGTTTTGTCTAGCTTCACTGCACCCGATCTAGTCTTGAGGGAGAATTACGGCGGCAATCTCTAATTTGAAACGTGTTCCTTTACTAATTGGCGGCTTGCTTACAATCCCAAATAAACCGAATGAACCTAAATATCCTTATCTCCGACAATCTTGTCGGCACCTCTTACACTTATTTGAAAGGCTTGGCTCACTCACGCGTGCACTTCGATCAACATTCATGAAATAGATCATTTAGGCGCTGATCTGCCACTGTACAAGAAACAGAAGTGAACTACTATTAGGACTTCAGTATCATGAGGGCAATTCAATTCAATTTGTCATAAGTTGAGAAATCCTGAGAATACTAAAAAATAAACAATTTATGCGCGAATAGTATATTAGGGCCTATACAAAACAAAATAAGATGTTTAACCTTGGTTATATAGTAGGCGACGATGACGCTGTCATGATGGTGTTATAGACAGAAATTAAAACAGTGCCTCCACCGAGGATTGAACCAAATAGGCCTATATAAAATACTAAATAAATACTATATACTAAACCAAGAACAGAGGGGCATGACAAATAATTCCACATGAGTTATTAAAATTTTATATTTAGCAAAGACAAAGTGTATTTTACTGGCTAGCATAGAATCTTCTTGGCATTATTTGTCACTCGAAACCAGATGAGCCCATGTGGTCGACTTTCAAAATAATGAAGGGGTTTGGTTTGCAAATTCTTGATAATCCTAACTGAAAAATACATTTGTTGGTTTAGCTAAGATTTATTTCCCACTTGGATTTACAAATAATGTGTGAAGACTGATTTTTCATTTAAAATTCAATTATTTATTTCAAGATGGTCAGCAACCACCAATACAATGTTTTTCTCTCTGTTACATTTTTACAAATAATCATAAACCTACATCTGATGAAAAAAAGGACACACTTAATTCAAATGTAGGTTTGTTCGAAATGTGATGTGATGGCGACTACGAACCACGATTATTAAAAACATCCTTTTATTACACCAAGTTTATCGATTGTGTTCGTGTCTTGTCTAGTTTTTATCAATCTGCCATAACCAAAGATCTGTTCAAGCTACTTACACTAGCCTCCTAAAACTGTCAAGGATAAGGCAGAGAAACTAAGATGTTATAGTACCGCACTCCCAGTCCTGGGCCTCGGTCGGTAAATATTTGTTCCCGAGATCTGGGTTCGAGACCGGGCTTGGACATAGATTCATGAAGCGTCAAGCCTCATTCCTCATCACAGTCATAATTCATTCACCTATCTTGATTAGCGTATACCAAAACATTGAGGCCTATTAATTAGAGGTATATCATATGATCATTTACAAAGGAGAACAATAAATATAAATCAATAAGCTGCACACAAAAACAACATAGAAGTGTCAAAAATGTGTTTACAAGAAAACCTCTTGTGATTATTGTCATTCTTTTTTTATTAAAAAACCGTTTTAACCATAGGCCTATGCCTAAACTTACCGTAGAATTTAAATATCAAACAGCACGGTTGGAAAAACTACGTTTGTACATTTACACATTGTTAGCCTATACATATTACGCATGTATATTTTTTCATATATCCCAGACATTGTACTTCTTAGGCTTAGCTTGACGTACGTAGACTTGAGAGTTTTTACAAGTAACAACGATTAAAAGTATCGATAAAGAATGTCGCACTGCTTCTCGAGCGTACAGCGCAACCCTCGATAAATCTAGAAGATAAGCTAGGTATCGATAAGCCGATACGCTATTTTTTGTATAGGTAAAGTCAAGAGAGTTTGGAAAGTTTCGAGAAAAAGTTCTCAGCCTGAACATAATTACCGAGAGAGTTTCGCCCCCGTGCGTGGCTTAGACGGCGTGAAGGGCTTGCTCGCTCAGATTCCTGATGGGGTTGCGCGACAATTTGCCCAGCCTGAGTGGATTTAAGAAAAGAGCAAAGGGGAACAAGCCATGGGACTATATAACAAGTTTATTTTTAATTTTATCTTGAGAAATTATGTTGGGCCTTCCATCACACCAACGATAATTTATATAAATAACTCCAGAGATTGCATGGTCCTCATCCTCCAAGGATCAATGTCAAAGACACTATGCACGATGCAAGGGTAAATCGCAAACCCATAGGTATAGATTTTATTATAATTATAGGCAATTGCCACCACTTGCCACTTGGCGTGCTTACTGCTTACCAACCATAGACTAAGGTTACGTATGACTCAAATCTTTAAACCACTACAGGGTAATCAAAACTTGAAATTAAAATAAAGACGCCTAAAAATATCAAAATTGAACAAATAGACCAAAGCAAACAGTAAGTCATGGTTTGCTATTGAAGTATGTAAGAAAAAATGTAATAAACTTCCCAGGCAACTTCTTATTCAGAGGCAATGAGCTTTAACCAACAAAGCAAATGAGATGAAGGGACCTTGAATATAACCGAGACAAATAAGGTCCGCAATCATTCATAAATTGACAGAATAAAAATAATACGACAATAATGTAGCATTATACTTTGGTCTTGTGTGGCTCGTTGGTCTTCGTGTAACTCGTTGGTCTTGTGTGGCTCGTTGGTCTTGTGTGGCTCGTTGGTCTTTTTAGCGTATCTGCTTCCAATGCAAAGGGGCCAGTTCGATTTCCCGCGCAAGTCAGAAAGTTTTTTAACTTCTGATTTGGACTTCAGTCCATCAGTTTCTTGTCTTAGAGTTTTTTAAACGGTGGGCTTTGAGCCGTCCTACAACGAAGCACATAATAAATTTCAGAGTTGTTCTGAATCGGCCTTGTTGATTCTGGCTTGATTCGCGGGTGTTCGCACTGTCCAACCACTGATTGCTATATTTCTTATTAAAAATATCGATCTTTGGTTGGTTTTTCGCTCACTCGTCGATTGCGTCGGGCCTTTCAGGTTTGGTCTTGGTCGCTTTGATTTAAAGTCCCCACTGAAAATCGTTCATAACTGAGTGAGTAGACTCTAAATAAAATTTATTTATTTATTTTATTTTAAATTACAAGATTATTTAATCAATCATTAAAGTGTTTCGCATTCAGACATGAAAGTATACCTACCCCGGCCTATTGCAAACATGAACAACAGTAAATCTCCTTTTTTCGATATATGATCAACTTTTGCTTTTTCATTGACATGGAGTGGGAGTTTATAAAATCGCGTGACAGAAAACGAAGTTTGTTCTGAAGTAGCTAGGCTACTTAAACCTGTATAAAAGGTAGGAGAAAACCAAACCAATTATTGGTGTACGAAGGCCACGCTTTAGTAGTATTATTTATC
This sequence comes from Sweltsa coloradensis, assembly GCA_024449915.1. NCBI lineage: Eukaryota > Metazoa > Arthropoda > Insecta > Plecoptera > Chloroperlidae > Sweltsa > Sweltsa coloradensis. The sequence goes on from JAMZAV010009840.1 coordinate 16,606, forward strand.
ATAGCTCACAATAGCTCGAAAATTACTAATTCGTAAGAAATAAATAACAGCTGTTTGGAGTAGACTAAACGAAAAATATCTGCTTAATAATAATTGTACTTTCTGGTGAAAGACGGATAAAGTCACACTGGATGGAGTTGATGAATTGGAATAAATAAAACCACATTTTTTATAACTACTGAGATTCTAGAACAGTTGTTTAATAGTATAAACATAATTGACTCATCATGTTCTTTTAGTAAATTAATATATTAAATTGAAGGAAAAGCAATATTTCGGGTACTTTCATTACCCTTCAAAAGGCAACAAACCAAACAAAACATAAAACTCCGTCTCCCAGCCAAGGTCGACACATCTACATATTGCTTTTCCTTTACCTAATTTAATATATTAATTTACTAAAAGAACATGATGAGTCCAATTATTGTTTATACTTATTACACATTTTTTAGTTTGACTGCACATGAAATGAGTATTTCTTGAAATGAAAGAAATGCCGGCTGGCTCTTGACGGTTTTTTTAGATAGCTAGCTGGCTCCTGATGGGGGTTTTCAGATAGCTGTATGCCTCCAGGACTCTTGGGAAAATTAAAGGAAAATAGTAGACAGTACTGATTGCTTTTGAACATTTCCATATAGCGAAGGGGGACAACGCCAGATTTCATTTCGCCTGAAGGGGAAGGGTTGGGGGGCTGGCGACCAGAGTCTATCTATGCTCATTTGGCACACAAATATACTTTTGCTAGAGACATGATATCAACGATACTTATTAGCAATGAACAATATAGCCTCTACAGTTTTACAGGATAACAGTGGAATATGGCCGGAATATGACTAAATTAATTGTAGGCCTAATATAAAAAATAGGATCTAAAACACAGTGACAGAAGCATATCACGCCTAATTCGATTAGAAAATATTCAGTAGAATTACATGGATTGGTTAAGTAATTATGCAAATAAAGGGGACAACCGACTTGGGATTGACTATATTATAGAACACCACGCAGATCTAAATTGAATAGCACAAGATAGGCTGCTAAAACAAATATTTCCAATTTATTTAGGGCGATTAAAAATTACACATGTATACATATTTTAAATTAGTGTGTAAACATAACAACAACAGCCTAAAACTACACACAAGCCTGAGATCTCTGGAGGCAGATTATGTATCCAGAGCCCATCCACCCCCAAACCAGACCCAAAACACTTTGGACCTATCGTGTCTGGCATGGCCGGACGAAGATGAGGGGACCCTCGTCGAAAATTCTCTTAGTACGGGAAAAAACAATAACTTTGGTGAGTTTAAAGAAACACTCAATTAACAATATTATACAATTTAATAGTGTTCTCCTAAATTTTACTTGATGTTTTCTTGATGTGTTCAATTTCCAATCATTTTCATGTCACTTGGTAAATATTCAAAAAAATTAAATCCTTCTAGCAACAGAGTGCCAAGACACATAGATTATTTTGTATAATTTCAAGAAATTCATCACACGATGAGGAATAATTAATTACGTATCTTTCACGAACTTTCCACAGGGTGTGACAGCCTATAGTCTACTAGACTAACGCTAAATGATTGACCGGCTGTAACGAGCCCAAACATGCACGAAGTCCAGTCTTGAGGCGGCTGAGTGACAACAATTGACAACACATGTGAATTGAATTGAAACGACCTCGCAACGAATTGAACAAACTAACAAATGAATGTGCAGCACGCGAACAGATATACTCGACCATATGTTACTAATAATTGTGTCGTTCGCTGCTGCATTCGGATTCCATAGTCGGTAAAAGTATGAAATTTCAAAAAGAAAAAATAGGCTCAGTCAAAAGATCTCTCTGTGAAACATATGCCTATCAAGAATTTCAGCATGTTTCATAAATGTTTTATTTCCACCAAACAATGTCAACAGTACCAACAGTAGGCCTATATCAGTGGCATCAATATGTTCATTATTAATATGTTGACGGTTGTGTTGAGTGTTGACTGTTTGGACATATAAATTTTAAACATGAAAACGTCTTTGGACGTTTCGGATTATTTTTAACATACCGGAAGGGAAAAATGTTTACACATGATTCGCAATAGCGTTGGTATTTGGTGAAGGGTTGGTGTTTGAACTATAGGTAAGTGGAATTGTTTAAACGTTAAGTGTAGCAGTATATGATACTAAGATGATGAGTATATTATACTACCCAGCCACTCTGAATGTTTGGATGAGCGAAGCAAAAAGACTTCAATTTATGACCCCTCAATTTTTTTTAGCTCCAAGTTTTTTGTTTGTTTTTTTTGTTTGTTTTTTTGTTTTTTTTCTGTCTGTTTGTTCGCCTTACCGGGCAAACGGCAATGCGTCTTGATGAAAATTGGGGGGGGGCCCTTCGAAATCTTGAACTTAGACCTCCCCACGTTTTGGGTACACTCGATGAATATTTCTCAGAATATCGTCTTTTACTTTTTTTCTCCGATTTTTGTGTAAATTTTTTTCGTGACTTTTGGGCCAATTTGCCCAAACGAGTGGGGCTAAAAAATTTCATATTTTTCATGGAATAAAGGTTATGGTGATGTAAAACCTTTGAAAGAAAATTTTAAAAGTTGACAGAATCCATAGAAAAAAGGGTTTTAATATAAATTTTTTTAAAAATGCTTAAAACAATTTTAACAAGTGACAATAGAACTTGACAACAATACCTACAAGCGTTCAAAATGTTTTGCAAAAGTAAAGAGACCCCGCAAACTAAAAACTTTTTAAAAAAAGCCATTCATCAACGCGACTAAAAAAGGTTTGCAAAGTTTCCCTGGTAAAATTTTGAATAGGCATACCTACTGTTCTTTCATCATAAATATCCGAACTATAAAATGAAAAATGTATAACATCGACCACAGCTGGTCGAGTTACGTAAACACAAATGCATGAACACACCATACCCTCAACAAAGAGTGCAGTGCACAGACCATGGGCTTGTTTTTCGGAACAAGGGGAAACTCGAGCAAAAAAAACCTTTAGATGGCAATCGTTTCCATGAAGGGGTGACCTTTGTTTGTCTTTCCTGCCGAATTCCAAAAAACCCTTTTTAAAAGTGGTACCCCCATCTAAGATTTTTTCCAGTTGATTGTGTAGCCGACAAAGAACTTCGGAATAACTTAATGTATTATGTACCATTTTGCCAGTGCTAAGCTTCCATATTGCACTCCCCCGGAATCAATGACAGCAAAGTTATAACGTAGGCGAGTTTAACACACACGCGGTAAATTGTAAATTTGCGATTGGAATTTGCCACTGGCATACTAAAATTTTGGGGAGCGAGCCACCTAAATTTTCCATGTAGGTCCCCAAAAATGCAGATTTTAAAAAAATTTCAAAAATTTGCTCGTTGTAAGAATTTCGGTGTTCGTAGTCGCTAAAAATAATGTAAAATTTTAAAAAAAAAACTAAGAAAACCCAATTGGGAAAGGGGGAGGAACTTTTTTATTTATTTTTTCAATTTACGTTTTTCGGGGTCGGCGGGGTAAATACAAAAATTTACATAGGTAAACTTTAAAAAAAACTTACCCTGGGAAAACCGTTCAATTTGATACTTTTTTAAAAAACTGGTGGAAAATTATCAATTCAAAAAAAAAAAAGAGTTGAAAATGTTACTTGTGGTCTGGCGGTGATTGAAACAATGGCTTTTTGGATCCAATTTTTTTGGGTGTATTATAGACACCCCCCAAATTGCCATTTTAGGGGGGGAGCCAACCGGTTTCAACCCTTTAGTTGGGAGCCATAGAAAGCACCTAATGTAAAAAAAATTGCAAATTCCCATGGAATGGCAATTTTTTAACAATAAAACGCCATTGCTTTTTGCGAACTAAAATTTGGTTCAAAATTAGGACAAAAATGAGACAGTGAGGACAGGCATTTCAGTGACAAATTCAAGGGATATTTTTTACGAAAATGCCCCCTGGTCCCTACAATAGGAGGGATTGAATAACATGTAAATGGTTTTATGACAAGAGCAAGAGCTTTAATTCTGGATCAAAAAATCAAAAAAATGTTTTTAGCAATTTACAAGAGCGGACGGGAATCAGGCCCATTCTTTTGGGGGGGGTGGGGAGGGGGGGATTAAAATTTGGATAGGAGGGTTGAAGCATAAAAGTCGGTTTAAAATTTAGGGACACCAGTGCCTAAACATTTTCAAAAATAGTCAAAAGTGGCTTCTTGTCTTCTTTTTTTTCCAAAATCACAATTTGACCTAAAAAAAATCTTTTTGATTTCTATTAAAGGGCTTGCCTAAAACACTAATTTTCAGATAAATTTTCGAAAATGATCGTGGACCATCGTTGAACCCCAACTAAATGCGGTGGACCTAGAATAAACACAAACACAACAACGCTTTTTAAAGGCTTCGAAACAAAGGGCAGTGTAGGTTTACACTAAAATACCCAGTTATCAACGTAGGGCTACCCTCGATTTGTATTGTGATTTTTTAGAGGCCAACCTGTAGGGTAGTAGATAAGTTTTACTTGCGTCCCAGGAAATACAGTAAAAGGTAAAATGAAAACACACATGCACAGACAGATACCCCCATTTTTAAAGATCAATCACCAAAAAATTTTTGTCTTTTTAGAGGGTTTTGTAAGAAACCCTGTGTCGCGAGAAAAACCCAAAATCATCGGGTCAATCAATCGTGGGGGGTGAAGTGACAGTTTTTTTAAAAGAAGCAGCACGACGAAAAAAAAAATAATTTGGGGCAACCCCGAGGAAATGTCCCGGGTAAAAACACGGACTCAACTTTAAGTTCGTATATTACTAGTGACGCCATTACTAAAGCGCGGTGTTCCCGGTCGGCCAACAACATCATGAGTACACACTACACAAACCCGTGCCCCCCGTTACTCAGTGGCGTAGGAACCGGGGGGGTTGCCCCCCCCCCCCCACAAGTTTGGTCCAGGGGGGTCAGGGGGGGGCAAAACATACGTGAGTTACATATATTCATCTCAGAATGTAGTAAATATGCACTTACACTTATACAATTCGACAGCCAACTTGGTAAAACGAAAATGTTTGCCGGTATGCTTCGTCATAACATCAAAAATTAGGTGCCTATATGGGCCACTTTACGTTCATTTTTTTTTTTTTAGTTTTTAGACCGCGGATAGTTGCGAAAGGGCCTCCGGCTGCTGGGGATTCGCCCCTGACCCCAGCTGCCGCCAAACAAAAGCTTCAAATGGATTTGCCCCCCCCCCCCACACTTTCAAAACGTTCCTACGCGCCTGCCGTTACTTCAAGATCAAGGGAGTGGGCACAATGACGTCAGGACAAAGCGGGTAGCACACTGGTTTGTGGTTTTGAACCCTTAAAGGGCCTATTACCCCAAAAATTATTTTTACCACATAATCAATTCTAGCCTAGGCCTATAGCAGGGGCGGTATTCTAAGCCCCTGTCTCTTAAGCCCCTGGACCTTTTTTTGGCTTCTAAGCCCCTGTGACCGACGGTTGTGCTACACGTTGCGAAGCGGGGCTAAGAAGACAAACCAGTCCGGGCTTTAGAAGACTAAAAGTCTTCTTAGGCCCTGTCTCCTAACGCCCGCACGAAAACCTTGTTCGTTCCCATGAGCCATTACAGATAAGAAATGATAAAGAATTTTTAAGTGTTTATTACTATCGATTTTTGGATGAGCGAAGCGAAGACTTCAATTTCACCGACCCCCCAAAAAATTTAGCTCGGGTGTTTTTTTTTTTTTTTTCCTGTCTGTTTGTTCGCTCAATACCGGGAAAACGGCATATGCGATCTTGATGGAAATTTGAGGGGACCTACGAAATCTCTGAACTTAGACTTGCTACGTTTTTGGGTACAATCGAAGAAATATTTCTCATGAATATCGTACTTTTACGATTTTTTCGGTTTTAAGTGCGATATTTTCGTGACATTTGGGCAGATTCTGACCAAACGGGTGGGGATACAACGTTCATATTTCACATACACATGGGCCTTCAAATTCCAACTCGACACCTTCTCGCGGTTTGACCCGTGAATAGGGGAGTTTCACTCCCTGGCGGGGTTGGCGAGTTCTGGGTCGTCGTCGGGGAACCCCTTCCCTTTGACTACCTCCCCGACGGCGACGACAAAGACAACACGGACGGATGATGACACAGATGGAGACAACCACGACGTGGGGGAACCCCTGCCCTTTCCCCAAATGT
>JAMZAV010009841.1:0-20425 GCA_024449915.1 Sweltsa coloradensis
TTTTTGTTAAATTTAATATCTGGAACGCCAAGTCGTGAAAACGGTGAGTGACATGTTTGAGTACCCGGGTATAAATTCCTCATACTGGGCTAGATCCTTAGGTATAGGGGAGGAAAGGGGATGTTTCCCGGGTACTACTCAAACACTTGGCTCACTCACTCACTCGTTTAACAACGACTTTGGCGTTTCCCCTAGTTATGTTTTTTAAAACGAGGGAGCGGAGCGACCGAGTGTCTCCATTCAACTCGAACGGCTCTCATTGTGATTCTGTCTGTCTACTGTCTGTCTGTCTGTACGTCAAAAAATCAGCCGAACCGCTGAACAAAATTGGGCTGAAATTTTTAACAGACATCCGGTACGAGTTTTACTGAGAACTGCTAACAAAATCAGCTAGATTCTTTACGATTTAATCCTACAATAATTAAAATGTGATTTTTAAAATATCTATAGCATTTTTTTAGTACCAGCTAGTGGGACGATAACTACGTGGCTTGCATGGCCTATTGGAAAGTATTCAGACTACCGCACGGAGGGTTTGGGGTTCGATACCCATTAGCTCGAATTTTTTATATTTTTTAAAACCCACATATTATTTTTGAGGGGTGTTAAATGGGTAATAAAACCTAGGTGTTTTTGTTTTATCTTGGGAAATTTTGGGGTAATGTTTCACGCTAATACGTTTTGAACATGATTCGCATTTTAAAATGTTCAATTTAAAAAAAACCCTAGGGAAACGCCAAAGTCGTTTTTTAAACGAGTGAGTGAGCCATGTGTTGGGTACCCGGGAACATCGCCTTTTCTCCCATCTAAGGCTCAAATGTAGCCCAGTATGGGGAATATACCGGATACTATACACATAGGTCACTCACTCGTTTAAACAACGACTTTGGCGTTTTCCTATTTATAACAAATTTTTTCAGGGGGGTTGGGTTTGGTTGGGCCTCTTGTGTCGGAAAATACGTTATCCGCACTGTACCCAAAAGCAAACAAGTCAAACAACACAAATGTTTGATAAGGCTTTGATTGCAAGAAGGAGCTTGCTTTATATCAATATTGTAGTCCTGCGAAACACTGACTAAAAGTTTAAAATTTTTTAAAACTTTTCATTCAAGGTTTGTCGACTTTGTTTGCCAATAAGCCTACATAAGCCCACATACCTACAAAATTCCCACAAACCCTTTATTGAAATGTAAAAAACTTTAAAAATCAAACAAGTGTGTTTCAATACTTCAATATTGTAGTTAGCCCCTTCTTGCACGAGTCCATTCCCCAAGAAAATTATAGGGGAGAATGCCGGTCAAGAATGCAAAAAAATTATTATCAACCCCTCTACTATTCTCCACATAAAGAAAAATAACACCAAACATACCTGCTGATATTCACCCTGAATTTTTTTAGGTTAAATTATTAAACGAGGGAGGGAGCGACTGAGTGTCTCCATTCAACTCAACGGCTCTCATTCTGTGATTCTGTCTGTCTTTACGTCGAAAATCAGCCGAAACCCCTGAACAGATTGCGCTGAAATTTTAAACAGACATCCATACGAGTTTTGTTGAAATTGGCGCTCTCAACGGATACGATAAGAGACGGTCACGCATTCTGCCCACGCAGGAGGCCTACACTAGGATAGGCGCTTCAAAGCATTTTCCCTTGTTACCCGCTAGAGGGCAGGCAGCGCTTCTTTTGCTCGCCTAGAAAGAATTCCATTCTCTTCTACGTTTGTAAAACGTAACGTAATTGTATCACAACTTGTCTTACTAATAATTAAATCTAACGAGTGTTCTTGAACAAGTCTTGAATTCCTTTATGTGTGAAATAACCCCTGCGTATCCACTCAACCTGCTCCACAGGTTATGGGGCCCAGATTAACGGAATAAACGTTGGGTTAACCGATAAACAAAAGGTAAGTGCTTGAGGAATCACGTATTCAGATTTAGGCCTAGGCCTAGCCTACGCGTCGCGAAGGTTCTGGACCGACGGAATATGATGGCGTCATCTAGCTCGGCCAGAATTGAACTACTAGACAATGATAATTACGATACGTGGAAATACAGATGGAAGCTTTATTGGTTAAAAACGATGCTTGGGCGTACGTGAGTGGGAAGACAGAAAACCTACAATCAGAACTGGAGACGCCGCCGCGGCATCGTTTTATAGCCTTGAAGGAGTGGGAAAATAAAGATAGGAAGACCAAGTTGGACCTTATCTTGCCAATTAGCCCTTAAGAGCTGAAACAAATAAAAGGATGTGTAAAATCAAACAAAGTTTGGGTTAAACTGCAGTCAACATACCAATCGAGAGGGCCTGCTCGCAAGACCACACTGTTAAAACAATTAACATTGCATCATAATATGGATGATAATGAAGACGTGCGCGAACATCTTCGGAAATTCTTCGATACGATCGACAAACTGAATGAGATGGAAATAAACATTAATCCGGATTTATTGACCATAATGCTCCTGTATAGCTTGCCGCCTAGTTTCGGAAATTTCGTGTGTGCGATAGAATCTCGGGACGAGTTACCAACACCGGAAGTATTGCGCGTAAAATCGTGGAAGAAAATGATGCGCGGAAAAATGACACACGTATCTCGGACAATAACGCGATGTTCGTTCCTAAACGAAATGTGAAACGGTATGGTAGCTCCAACAAAAATAATGGTGGTAAAAACGAACAGAAATTCAACGAACCATTTAAATATAAATGTCACCGCTGTCATCAGGTAGGTCACAAAGCCAAGGAATGTGTAAATGAGAAGAAACATGCCGAAATCGCAAAGAAAGCTGAGATTTAAGCTTGTATGTTTCTTCGGAAAATTTATGCGAGAAGCATTGAGATCAACGACCTCGAATCGTGGTGAGAAATGGTGCTTAGATAGTGGCTGCACGTCGCACCTATGCAATGACAGGGACAGGTTCGTTAAAATTGCTGAAAATAGACCCGGAAAATTAAATCTCGCGCCAGCAACACATCGACGGAGACTACGGCCAAGGGAATCGTGGCGATCACAGCTGAAGTCAACGGACAACAGAAGAATGTAAGTCTGAAAGACACGCTGCACGTTCCTGACTTACGAATGAACTTGCTGTCAGTCGGTAAAATCACTGACTGTGGATTCAAAGTAACATTTGGAAAGGAATCGGCCAAGATCATCGATGGAACGGGTAGGAACAGTATTGTCAGCTGATCGAGTGAACGGGCTCTACTGTGTGCAAGAGAGTGAGCAGCAATGTAACATAACCACCGAATCAAAACGCGCTACTGTGGAGAGTTGGCATCGCAGAATGGACATCTTAACGTCAAAGATCTCCTGGAAGGCGAACGCAACGGAACTGTGCTGGGTATCGATGTAATCGAACCGAGAGAGACGTTCGATTTTGAAACGTGCATCCGTGGAAAATGGACCAGAGCCCCTTTTCCCAAAAATTCGGAGAGAAACACGGAATTGCTGGAATAATTTACCTCCGATATTTGTGGTCCGATGCACGTTGAATCGAACGGAAAGGCAAGATATTTTATCACGTTCATCGGACGATTGCTCTCGCTGGTGTGAAGTGAAAAATGCTCAAGCAGAAAAGTGAGGCTCCTGGATGCATTCAAGGAATTCAAAGCTTTCGTCGGACACATACTAGTAAGAAAAATAATGTATCTTCAATCGGACAATGGCACACGAATACCGAAGTATTCGCTTTTGAAGACTACTTAAAGACAAACGGCATCGGACGTAGGTTAACGGTTACGCACACACCGGAAACAGAACGGAGTCGCGGAAAGGAAAAACCGTACGCTCGGGAAATGGCGAGGTGCCTACTGATACAATCCGGACGTGCCACCGTCGTTTTGGGGCGAAGCAATAAACACGGCAAATTACATCAGATAACAAGGTGTCCTTCTAGAAGCATAAGTGGCAAAACTCCTTTCGAGAAGTGGACTGGAGAAGCAACCGGACGTGAGTAAACTTACGTGAATTCGGCTGCGAAGTCTTCACTTTGATCCGGGAACCAGCTCGAGCAAGTTCGAGCCACGCTCGAAGAAAGGTGTATTTGTCGGTTATTCGAAGGAGTCGAAAGCATACAGAGTATGGGTACCGGAAGATAGAAAAATCGACATAACGCGAGACGTGGAATTTACTAAGTCAGTAACATTCCCATCCGACCAAAGTGTACGAGGATTTTATACCGGAGGAAATCAACTCCCCAGTTCGGAAGGTTGTTGATTTTCCGATCGAAGAGAACGAGTCGAATGAAGAAAACACGCCGGAAGAAGACGCGGCTGAGAATGACCAAGAAGAGGCCGTGGCCGACCCGGAAGACTCATGACCGGTCTCAGGGGAAGACCCAAGAAGATCTACCAACCGGCCTGTTACGCAGAAGAAGATTTGGAATTTGCCGGTGTAGCCGAAGTTCCATTCCAAGAGGCGATAGATGGTCCGAACAGGGACGAGTGGCGTCAAGCCGTAGCATCCGAGCTGAGATCGATTATCAAGAAAGATACGTGGAAGCTGGTGGAACGTCCATCGGATCGCAAGGTAATTGGCAGTCGAGTATTCCTGAGAAAACAAATACGATCAGGATGGGAACATCGACCGAAGAAAAGCTAGGATAGTCGCTAGGGGCTTTGCACAGCGTCCAGGTGTGGATTTCGACGAGACTTTTGCGCCGGTGGCACGTATCAGTTCACGTACGTATGATGATGGCTCTAGCTGCACAGCATGGGATGAAGGTAAATCAGTTCGACGTTCACGACCGCATACCTAAATGGCGTGCTCGAAGAGAAGATATACATGGAGGTGCCCAAGCTCACTGAAGAAACACTAGAGGAAATATCTCATACGAATCGAAGAACAGCGAAACTGGAAAGAAAGCTACGGAAAGTCTCCACGAACTAAGGGATGGTAACAAGGTATGTCTCTTAAATAAGGCGCTTTAACGGTCTGCGTCAGGCCGGGACGTCGCTGGCATGCAGCATTGAGCGAACAACTAACGAAATTTGGATTGAAGCAATCTGCTGCCGACCCTTGCACATTTTTCTCCGGGCAAGGAGAAAACATCCTGATCGTTATGGTATACGTGGATGACATGTTAGTCGCATCCCGAAACGAGAAAGTCATTGCCGAAGTTTTCGATTTTCTATCAAAGGTATTCGAAGTCAAAAATCTTGGAGAAGTGAAATACTGTCTTGGAATAGAATTCGTCAGAGACGTTAAAGGAATATCCATGAACGCAGCGAGGATATGTAAAACGACATCCTAGAACGTTATGGAATGTCGGAGTCGAAGCCCGTATTCTACGCCGTTGGAACCCTGGTACGAAGCTGAAGAGGAACGAAGAGAAGTCCGAACCAGGGGAAGGAAACTGCCGTACAGAGAACTTATAGGGGCACTGATGTATTTGGCTGTTTGCTCTAGACCCGACATAGCCCACGCGGTCAGCTACCTAAGCCAATACAATTCCTGCTACGACAGAACTCACTGGATCGCGGCGAAACGCGTTCTGCGGTACTTGAAGGGAACGGCGAACATCGCGTCTACGATTCGAGAAATCAGCTGGAAGTTTGGTTGGTTTCGGGGACGCAGATTGGGGGAAACTGTTCGAACGACAGGAGATCCTATACAGGGTATGCTTTCATCCTGAGCGGTTGTCCGATTTCCTGGGAATAAAGAAAGCAGAGAACAGTGGCCCTATCGTCGACTGAGGCTGAGTATATGGCTCTCACCGAAGCCGCTAAGGAAGCCATATACCTTCAGCGATTCCTCGTAGAACTCGGTTTTTGAGAAATTAGCCGAAGTTAAAATATTCAGCGACAACAATGGGGCACGAAAGTTATCAAAAACCCCATTTACCATCGAAGAACGAAGCCCATAGATGTGCGCCACCACTTCATCAGAGAAGTGTTGGAAAATGGACTTGTGAAGGTCGAGTACAGGTCGACCGAGGACATGGCAGCTGACGTACTAACAAAGGGACTGCCTGGACCGAAGCACGCGAAATGCCTTCTGATGCTGGGACTGCAGAATCTCCGTTCTCATCTCGAGGGGAAGTGTTGAAATTGGCGCTCTCACGGATACGATAAGAGACGGTCACGCATTTCTGCCGACCAGGAGGCCTACACTAGGATAAGCGCTTCACGCATTTTCCCTTTGTTACCCGCTAAGGGCAGGCAGCGCTTCTTTTTGCTCGCCTAGAAAGAATTCCATTCTCTCCTACAACGTTTGTAAAACGTAACGTAATTGTATCACAACTTGTCTTACTAATAATTAAATCTAACGAGTATTCTTGAACAAGTCTTGAATTCCTTTATGTGTGAAATAACCCTGCGTATCCACTCAACCTGCTCCACAAGTTTACTAGAAACTGTTAACAAAATCAGCTTGATCCACTGCGATTTAAGCCTACAAAAAAATAAAAATGTGATTTTTAATAATATCAGTGGCATTTGTTTTCGTAGCAGTTAGCGGAACGTGATTGACGTGACCTGCATGGCCTAGTGGTAACCATTTAGCCTACCGCACGGATGGATCGGGTTCGATACCCGTCAGTTCTAACTTTTTTATATTTTACAACCCACATATTATTTTTGAGGGGTGTTAAATGGGAAATAAAAATTAGGTAATTTCGTTTTATCTTGGAAATTTGTTAATGTTTCACGCTAATACGTTTTGAATACGATTCGCATTTTGAATGTTCAATTTAAATAATTATTGTGGCAAGCAGAGTGAGTTCCTGTAAGGTGACCAGACGGTCCGGTTTAAGAAGTCAAAACACTTGGCTAACTCACTCGTTTAAACAACGACTTTGGCGTTTCCCTAGTTTAAACGAGGGAGCGGAGCGACTGAGTGTCTCCATTCAACTCAAACGGATCTCATTCTGTGATTCTGTCTGTCTGTCTGTCTGTACGTCGAAAAAATCAGCCGAAACCGCTGAACAGATTGGGCTGAAATTTTAAACAGACATCCGGGTACGAGTTTACAGAGAACTGCTAACAAAATCAGTTAGATTCATTACGATTTAATCCTACAATAAATTAAAATGTGATTTTTAAAATATCTATAACATTTGTTTTAGTACCAGCTAGTGGGACGATAACTACGTGGCTTGCATGGCCTATTGGTAAGTTATTCAGCCCTACCGCACGGAGGGTTTGGGTTCGATACCATTAGCTCGAAATTTTTTATATTTTTACACCCACATATTATTTTTGAGGGGTGTTAAATGGGTAATAAAACCTAGGTGATTTTGTTTTATTTTGGGAAAATTTTTTGTTAATGTTTCACGCTAATACGTTTTGAATACGTTTTCGCATTTTGAATGTTCAATTTAAATAATTATTGCGGCAAGCAGAGTGAGTTCCTGTAAGTGCCCCAGACGGTCCGGTTTTTAGAAGTCAAAAACTTGGCTAACTCACTCGTTTAACAACGACTTTGGTTTTTTCCCTAGTTTATCTAATTAAAGGCCGATACCACCAAACTAAATAATCTCAAGTTGTAAAGTTATCTGCTAGTTGGGTAGACGAGCTGTTCGAATAACTTTAAAAAAGGGTTTTATTTGCTTTTATAACCTTAAAATATTTCTTTTTTTAATGTTCAGTTCAAAACATTTTGGAAGTCGGTTTATTTAAAAAATGGCTTCTGTCCCTAAATTAAACAAATAGTTAGTGTAGTTCTATGCATGTGATTGTCATTTTATTTTGGCAAACTGAAAATCATTCATATGACGGTAGACTAAAGGTAGGTAGACTAAATACGAATGTATTTTATTTATTTGTTTATTTAAATGCCAAATGCTTGAAAAAGTAAAATTATGCTGTCATTATTGGGAGGGTTAGAGGTCAATTTGTTATCTAATCCACTTATTAAAATAGCTCGAAAAAATTGTGTTTTTGTTGTGTTGTTTTTACTTTCGCAATTATGATTTATTAACTAGGTTTACCTTAAAACCGTAGCCACGTTGCTGTTACTTTTTTAAAATCAGACTCACTTATTGTTGCTAAAAAAAAGGAAATTTTATTACTATTTTTAATAAAATTTACTTATGCCAACTACCATCGAAACATTCAATTATCTTTATTAGAAATCTTTGTCAAGCTGGTTATGCGTTGGAGGCCCCTTTAAAAATACCGAAAAAAGTTAATTTTGGAATTACTTTTTTATCAAAAACGCTCGATCGGTCAATCATTTTGCAAACCAAAAGCATTATCTTATCTTGTAAATTTTAAACACTTTTGGATTTTTTTTCTATTGGTTCTCATTTTGGGTTTTGTTTTTTATTTTTTCCCATTTTTGGGTTGTTGTTTTCAGTTATTCGCGTCGAACATCATGCCGGCACTCTTAGGTTAATTGGGGAGCTTGCTAGAAACTGTAAAGATGTAGGGTTCGGGGGCAAAGTCACCCCACCTCCTTTTCTTTCGAAGAGAGTCGTACAACCATGATGCACTGAGTTCTGTGTGCTGCTGATCGCTGTGCTGGGGGCAACAAAGGCCCCAACAACAACTAAAACTGCTAAACTACCCTGTTGCGCCTAGAAAACATAATATATATTGCTGAACTTCACACAATATACAACTTACATATTAAAAAAAACCCAAAAGTCGCGTTAGAAGTGAGAAATCCTGTGTTGAGTACCCGAAACATTCCATTTCCCCCCATACCTAAGGCTGGATAAGACAGAGGGGTATTTCCCCCCTCCCCATATCATAGGCTAGAGTGACGCATTTGGGCCTTTACAGTTAACGCGTCCTGATATTTCAAATCAAAACCCCTTCATATTTTTTAATAAACCTAAAAAAAAATGCAAATTTTCCCCGGGGTACTCAAAAAATACCACTCCCTCTCTAAAAAACGATTTTGGCTTTTTTCCTATCTGGGGTTGGGCCCTAAAGCGCCTGTAAACCGGTTAGGGGAGATTTGGGTTCAAACAAGGGTGGGCATAGAATTTTTTTTAATACCTGGATTGTATTAAAAAATTAAAAAAAATTTTTAAATTTCACTATAAAATTCAATGGTTCTATGGAAAAAAAAACCCAGTACGAAATACAGTAAAGTTCCAAGGTTTTTTTAATCCCCCCGGGGAATGTTGGGGGAACCTTAAACTACGGGAATCGGCTTACCTTGGGTCACCGCCTGACATTCTAAATATGATTAATACAATTTTTTTTTTCAAGAACAAACCATTGTCGTTAAATTACATCCTACTATTTCAGGTCAGGATATATTTTTAATATTATGTTTTTGGTAGTTTTAAAAATCGCAACGGTTTAGCTCAATGTTAACTGCACGCTAAAAACTTTACCGGATTCTTTTAAAAAATTTAAGTACAATCTGATTACCGTTCGGGTCTTTTGGAAACTCACCGCAAAACACAAATTTTGTGCCGTTGAGTTGAATTGTAGACTTCGTCGCTGCGCTCCCTCGTTTTAAATTATGTAATTTTCAAAATAAAAATAATCGTAACTATATTTGGCCTTTTTATATGTAAAGTTACTAGAATTTTTTTAAGTTTCTATCAATCTATTTAGTTATTCTTTTTAAAATTTGTTTTTTAAAATTTGGATCATTACTTTACATTATATACCAGGGACTTAGAATATAACTGGCGTTACGGCCTGCAACAGTAGGGGGGGGTGATCTGCGGATTCTCGTTTCCCTTTTTAGCCAAAAAAGATTATACCAATTTATTTTTTTTACACATATCGTTATTCCATTTTTTTTGATATATTCGTTTATGATATGCAAGGTAAGTTCTTCAATAGCCCTAAACATTTGATTTAAATTAATTTTGAAATTGTGTTCAAAGAGTTACCAATTTTGGGAAATGGGAAAATCGTTGGAGGCGTTCCTTGAACATTGTCGACCACCCTGGCGGGGTCTTCAAATTTTTAAAAAAAACATATAACTTATTTTACCCCAAAAAAAGTAAAAAATCTACATAGTAATTTTTCCCCAGAAAAATTTTTAAAAAAATTTTGGGATACTGAAGTTTTAAAGGGGGCCCCGCTTACGGCGAGCTTGAGCGGGGCCTTCCTCTGCTACCACCTAGCGGTAGCCCTGCAGTGACGTCACCATACGGCCTTCGCGTTGAAACGGTTTTAAAAAAGCGTGTTTTTAAATTTTCCATAAGTCTTAGCGACCTGGTTTTTTTGTGTTGATTTTTAATTATTAAAGGTACCTTCTGTGGCTTGTTTTTGCAAACCGAGACAAATTACAAAATTCCCTTTATCAATAACTTCTTTTTGTTTCTGTTTTTTTTCAATCCTTTGCACAAGCTAAACCATATAAAACAATCTAGTAAATTCTTAATTCTTTAAAAAAGGGCTAAATTAAAACCCCAAATCGCCATCTTAAAATGGAGTGTTTGGGGCACTTCAATTTGCTACGCTCGCGCCTGTGCAGAGGTATTGGAGATGCTAATCTAGCCTACTAAATTTTTTTTTTTTATCTAGGGCCTGACTTATTTATTTCATAGGGCGTTCATGTTGGAGATGCTTTCTTTTATTTTTTACTCAAACATACCTATGCGCGTTTGCATTTAAGTAACAAAAGACTTCTAAATGCTTTAAAAAATCTTTCCACAGTTAGTAATCGTGTTATTTATTTGTTTACAATAAAAAAACCCCTCTAAAATTTTTCAACTTCACTTCTTAACTTTGGGCGGGTAGCATCCGCTATCCACCGAAGAGTAATAGAGATCGTGGAACAAAATTCAACAAGGGCTATTCGAAAAAAAAAAAAAACCTAAAACTTAAATATTCCTCGTAGCTGGAACAGATCCAAATCTCGACAATTTTCCCTTGCCAAAAATGATGGACTTAAGCCCCATATCAAAAAATACAAATCTTCCGTCTGACCGGGACGAGATTCAAATGCGTGATTTCTTTTGGGTTGGTGGTCCCCAAACGTAGGTTTAATTTTTTAATAATGTTTTTCAAGTACAGTATTTTAAAAGGGGGGACAGCATTGCACAAAAAAACTTAATCCCACCATGATAACAGCAATATATCTATACCAAAAGTAATCGCCATTTTGTGGCCATTTTTTTTCGCCCCAAACATTGTTTTAAAGTTTTCTTACTTTTTCTAAAAGTTCATAGGACATGGTTCATATTTCATATTCAAAGTTCATAGTTTATGTTCATAGTCACATTTTATAGTTTAAATTCATATTTATATTTGTTTTAATTTGTAACAGGTATGAATTTTTGGGTAAATTCGAAATTCGAAAAAGAAAACATCACACAAATCAAAAACCCCCATGGCACAAATGTACAAAATGCATGGCAATTCTTTGAACCCAAATAAAAAGTTTTAACTGAGTGGGTAGACCTAAAACTAATTATTTATTTTTTTTTTTTTATTTTTATTTAATCCGTTTAAGTGACCTTTAAAAGATAACCAAAAATTTTGCAGGCACTTTTTTTGGGAAAAACTTTTGTTTTTTTATGGAGAAAAAATCTCAAGATTCTTCAGCAAGGCAAATCCAACTAAAAAAAAAAAAATTGTGTATTCTACCCACTTCGCCACATAACTATTTTTTTGGGGGACTTAATTTAAAACCCTGTGGGTACAGACACCGATGAGCAAACAATGGCCGTATATTTAAAAAAATTTAAATTTTTAAAATTTAATTAGACATCTGAAACCACAGATAACGTTTACAACATTTAAAGAAAAATGATTTTCCTGAGGAGTTTGTGTATTGTTAAAGGGGGTATTTAACCGCTCAACTCAAAAAATATTTTTTCATTTAGGCTTACATTTTATAAATTTTGAAATCACAGAAAAATTTTGGGACCAAACCATGACCCCCCAAAAAAATTGTCAAACTACATTTTTCGAGCTAGGTCCCATTGGCAAAAATCTCCCATAAGAATAACATGGGGACATCTTTATGTCGCGTGCCCTTGGATGATTTTGATCCAAAACATTTGGCCATTTTTTTAAAAACCATTTGAAAAAATCTTTTTTTCCTAGAGGTTTTGGGGACATTTGTGTATAGCTAAAGGGGTATTTAACCGCTAAACTCAAAAAAATTATTTCATTAGGCTATAATGAATTTAGCATCACAGAAAAATTATTGGGACCACCATACCTCCCAAAAATTGTCAAACATGACTTTTTTTTCGATCGGGCAGCTCGGCAAAAACTCCCATTAGATAACAGGGGGCCGATCTTTTCCCCCGTGACCTTGGATGATTTTGATTCAAAAACATTTGGGCCCAAAAATTTATTGAAATACTCTAAAACCTTTTTTGTAAATTTTTTATTTTTTTTTTTAGTAAATTGGACAGTAGTTAGGTAAAATATGCTGATTCCCAAAGGGGGGTGTGATTTTGGAATACATTTTTTGCGTTTTTTGAGGGTATTTTCGCACAGTTTTAAGACACGTTGTAAAAAAAAAGACATTGTAGTTTGGTACTAGCTCTTGAATCTTGTGGCCCAAAAAAGAAACAGGTTAAAGCCGATTAAAAAATTTCCCCAAAAAACACCAATTTTCCAAATTTCGGGGTCAAAAAATTGAAAAATTAAATGTTAAATCGGTCAAGATATAATTAATTTTCAACGTCATTTTAGTTCAAAATTGTGTTTGGGGGAACATGTGTTAAAAAAATTTTTTGAGTGAACAGGACACACGTCGACAGTTGGCAAATAGCTGTCCGCTCGGCCGGGAAGAATCCAAATGTATATAAGACTTTACAAAGTTTATCAAAATACTAGGATCATTCCACGAATATGGTCAATTTTAGCCATTTTAACTAGGGGCATTGAGAGAAGGAGCTATGCCACATAGAAAAATTTTAGTTAAGAAAGGTTTTATTGTTTAAACTGCTGTCTTAATTTTTTTATGATTAACTTTTTTTCTAAATGTTATCTTAGAAAAAAAGTTTTATATGCATAAATTAAGACATAACAGTTTAAACTACAGAAACCTTGCAAAACATAATTTGTTGACCTTTAAATTTTTTTTACCTAAGCATAGCTCCTTCTCTCAATAGGCCCCTCATTATCAAATTTTAAACTTATTTTGTCTGTGTATATTTTGGGGAAACATACGTTTTTTTAAATGGATAAAAAAACTTTTTAAAAAATTTAGAACGTGCGACGATTGATTTTTTTCTTAGATGGTTGGCGTTCCCAGAAGAAAACCCTGGCCTTTTTAATTTAATAAGAGGTCAAAAATAATATTTTATTTTTAAAATTGCCGATACTACAAATGATTGTGTTAAGTCTCATCCCTGTTGCCAACGTCCAACTCTGCGTTGCGTCAGCATTGAAACAGGCCTGCTCCCTTTTTATCTTCTTCTCTCCTGCCACCAATTTCTTCCCTTTTCCACCACTTCAAGTCTCTCCTCACGGTAAAAAACTGCATAGTTGCCATGCACACGGATTGCATAACAATCGAATAAAAACTGGAAAAAGGGAAAAATTCCCAAAAATTTATTAAATGGAATTCGACTGGGAAAATGATGTTACATTTTTTTTTTTGAATTTTAAAGAAATGTTTTTTTTTGTCTGCGCCTTTAATCTTTATTTTTATCATTTTAAAATTTTGCATGCCAAAAAAATACTTTTTTTCAGACTTTTACCAGTCTCGTTTTTTGGTCCATGCTCTCATGGGTCTTCACACACCACCTTTATTTAAGCCCTTTTTTTTTTTTATTTGACGTCTATCCAATCAGTTTTTAAAAACTGTTTTACAAGGACAACTAAAAAAATTTAAATATGCTCGCACTTTTTTTCTAGGCTTTTTTTGACCTTGAGCCACCCGTTTCTTGTTACTAAAAACCCTAAAGGAAAAACACAAGATAAGCAATTTCCTTTCCCTAATTTCAATATTTCCCCGAATTTGTTTTTTAAAAAATAAACAGGTAGGGCATACACAGACTGTAATGTATTTTTTAAAGAAAGTTTTAAAAATTACAATTATCTAAAAATTATCGGATCACTTTCTCCAATATTACGTATTAGGCTGTTACACAATTAAAAAATATTGCATGTAGGGGGTCAAATTGATATGAAATTTTCCCGTGAATATTCAAAAATTGTCTTTGTTAATGGTTTTTAAAATCTTGCAATCTACGAACAAGGGCAAAAATTTAAAATTATGCTTTTTTCGGCATTGGCCCAAACTTTAACCCTGAGCTGTATTGACGTTGTAATTACCTTTTCTTTTTTGGGCATTACTTTTTGATCTTGATTAAAGCCCGGACTTATATATAAACTAGACTTCGATAACAAAAGAGCAATAACTCATTCAGCTCTTTGAACTTGTCAGCAGAGCCGCTAACAGTCTTGCAGCTTGTAAGTAACTTTTTATAGGGTGCAACAAACAATAAGACAATTTTTCAAATTTTCACCATAAACAT
Source organism: Sweltsa coloradensis (assembly GCA_024449915.1). NCBI lineage: Eukaryota > Metazoa > Arthropoda > Insecta > Plecoptera > Chloroperlidae > Sweltsa > Sweltsa coloradensis. Next base: position 14,361 of record JAMZAV010009841.1, read on the forward strand.
ATTCTTATTCATTTTTAAAAAAAATTTAAAACATTCATATTTTTTTGCTTTTGTTTTGTTTTTTTTGTGTGTTGAATGATCTTATTTTGAAAACGGATTAAACCACACTTGCCATTTATTACATCTTTAAATTCACATTCGGGATATTTTAAAAACGTACAAAAATTTACAATCTTAAATGTCATAAATCCAAATCAAAAAACAACTACAAAAATAAATAAAAAGGTTTAAATTATAAAAATTAAAAAGTCCCCAAAAATAATGCAATAAAGTCTAACATTTTTAATTGGTTCATATTTATGGTTATATTTTTAAACTGTTTAAATGGCAAAAATTTGTTGTAATTTCTTGAATTCGGTAATGCAAAAATATCATTGATACGATCACATGGAATGTTGATGCCTTGGATTTCTTGTCAACTAAACATTACCAAAATCATTTAAGCCACAAACATTATCTTTGTAATTGTGTTGAAAAAAAAATATTTTAGGGGCGCGTCCGAAATGGGGGCCAATGCACCACTCTTCTGACCCATCCCTTGACAGATCCCAGTCCAAGCAACTTTGCACTATCTGAGTTTTTAGATGAAAAATTTCGAAGAACACATCCCGACATCTTATTTTTTTTAAATTCTGTTTTCATGTATTTTTGCTGAACTAGAAAACCCCTTAATATTTCACACTAAAATACTAAAGCGAAAAATCGTTGATGACTACCGGTAAAACACTCAAAACATTCCAATTAATTTAATACAAAATTAATAACCTTCCAAAAAAACATAAAACATATTACAAAAAAATATTTTAAAGAACAAACTGAAATTACTCCTATAAAAAATGCTATTACTCAGTTGAGGAATATTTAAACCAATACTTAATGTTTTGACCAGCAATATCCTCGGTTTTATGAGTCAAATTATGATATTTTGGGGGGTTATACTATATCTATGTTTTGTACTAAATATAAAACCACTATGTCTTATTGTCACCTATTCAATTTTTTGTAATATCATGAAATTACCTACTTTTTTACTTTGTACCAAATTTTGTATCATTAAGCCCAAACCCAAAAACTCAAAAAAAGTCTCATGTATATCTTAATGATACTTGAACTAGCCTTTATTACCCAATTTTTAAAATTGTTAATATTGATATTTAAGGCCTATACACCCTATTTTCCCCATAACCCTGATTGCGATAATACTATCTAAAGGGTCTAAAAACTGTCCCGGTAATGTAACCTCTTTGTATCTACTTTTTTTAAAGGGAAAAATAAAGCAGCATTCATCCTTTCCCCAAAAAAACTGATTTTGTTGGTGTTGCTCGAATAGAAAAAATGGATTTTGTTTTTTTCCACCCCGGGACGGGTTTGGGGTTTTTCATAGATTACCAAAATATCCCCCCAGGTTAGCTTTTTGAATGCGAACTACCGAGCTACGTGGATCGCCATGATTGTTAGTTCCCTTTTTATAACAAAAATAGCTGCACCCCTAAAAAGCTTCTTATGTGGTGACTGTGCATCAGCGTTTTGAAGACGATACTAAAAGATTGACAAATTCCTAAAAACCTTCAATACTGATTAAACCTCTGTATCATATGAAATAATTCGAGGTACGTAAACAATATCGTTTTATTTTCATTTTCTTCTATCTATATATATAAAAATTAATGTATGTCTGTATGTTTGTCCTTTATTGCCTATACACCATTTATCCAACCCCCATGAAACTTGGCACATATTGTATTTTTTCACGGGGGAGGTACCTAGCTATCCATTTTGTTGTAACCGTGGGGATCGGCCTGCAAAGAGATACTTCGTTTTAAAAACTTGCCCCCCCAACTTCTTTAACAGTTAGCCGGGCCCCCCCTCGATCGAACGCGCATTTGGTCAGTCATGCCCCCCCCCCTCCTCACAGCCATCTAGACCTTGGCTGCGAATAAACATCGCCGGACTATCTCTCTCGCACTCATTACCTTATTTTGGGCTAACCACATGCTGTCAACGGGGCTGGCGTTTTATAATATTTTTCCTGTTACGTTAAAAATTTTGGTTTTGTGTTTTTAAGAGGCCCTTTTTCAAATGGATAATTTCAGTAAAACCACAAATTAAATTTTTTATTCATTTTTGGGAAACCCACCTACTCTTATTTTTTTTTTATACAATTTCAAGATGAAAAAATTTTTTTGTAAATAAATAAAAATGTATTTATTTTTGAATTATTTTTTTTAGTGAGGGCTCCGAAAAATCGGGTACTTTACTACCCGGGGAACCGGAACCGAAACCAAACCTGAAACCGCATCCCTTAAACTTGGCCTATTGTATTTTTTCAAAGGAAGATTTCTATGCTATCCTGTTGTTTTAACTCTTCCGCGGGGGTGATCTGTTTTCCCGCAAAGGGATACATTCGTTTTCATGTATATAGAAATAAAAACCCTTCATCCGATCTCCTAAACTTGGCACATATTTGGGATTTTTTTCATGAAAAGGTTTTTTATTCTATCCTTCACGTGGTGATCGGGGCCTGCAAGGAGAATAACTCGTTTTTTTAAAATTATTTTACACCATTCATCCGTCTCCATAAAACTTGGCACATATATTTTGTATTTTTTTTTTACGGGGAAAGGTTTCTATGCTATCCATTTTGTTCTAACTCCTCCACGAGGTGATCGGTGCCTGCAAAGAGGATACATTCGTTAATATACATGTAGACTACACCATTAATCCGATCTCCTTGAAACTTGGCACATATATGTGTTTTTCCACGGGATAGGTTTCTTCAGAGATCGCAGCAACGCGCGACGAGTAAGCTAGTAACATAAAAAAAAAAAAAAAAAAAATGTTTCATCTTTTTTTCTCCCAACACAACCGTAAATGCGAGGGTCTTTTGCACAAAAATAGTGAAAAGTATGCTTCTAAATGGGGAATTCATTTTTTAGTAGAATTATAGATTTGTATCGTTTTTTAAATTAAAAATTTTTTATTTCGCATCAAAAAAACCCTTAAAAGTATTTATTAGAAATAATATTTGTTATTATACACATCAAAAAATTGTGAAATTATATGAGCAATAAGGGCAATAAGGAAACTTCACGTTGCTAAAAATCGGGTTACACCTAACAAAAACTTGTAAAAATACGGCCAAACCTTTCACACCTAAACAAAAGAAACTGAAAAGGCCAAGCTCTCTACCCTTCCCCCTTTTTCGCATTCTTTTTCTAACGCACAGTGTCCGGTAACAGCATCCTTGACAAGCTTGGCAAAATAGAATTTGCAATTATTGAGCGAGCGAAGCGAGCGTCTCCACTTGACTCTTATGGAATGTCCGTCTGGTCACGAATATGTTAATTTCATTTTGATCCGATAAGTAGTGTAGATAGAAATTACATTTTTTAAAAAAAAGTAACGTAACCATGGCAACGAAAAGTCGCACAAAAATTCTGTCACATGTACTGCCCTAGGAAATCAAGAGTAAAATAGTTTTTTTCCCAAAAAAAATGATGTGAAGGGCCTCTAGATGGGGGGGGGGTTTTATCCTTTTTCTCCTATTTTCAAAAATTTCAGCTAATGTCAAGACCCTTTAAAAACTTATTGGTATTTACATTATGGAATGTCGTACTCGGGTCGGGGTTGCCCCGTACCGGGTGTCGCTCAAAACGGCCAACTGAGCGTTTCCTAGTTTTTTAAACGTAATAGTTCATCTAAATTCTTTTAAGGGCCAAAAGCGGCCTTATGGGTTTGCCCAAGTTTATAATTTAGTATGGTAGTATGATGTATGTTTTGTATGTATGTATGTATGTATGTAGTTGTTGTATGTATTAGTATGTATTATGTATGTTGTAGTATGTAGTATGTATGTATGTATTATGTATGTATGTATGTATTATGATTTTTGTTGTTGTATGTATGTATGTATGTATGTATGTTTATGTATTATGTATGTATTATGTAGTATTAATGTATGTATGTATGTAAAGAGTATGTATGTATGTATGATGTAGGGATGTAGTATTTTTGTATGTATGTATTTAGTATGATTATGATGATGTAGTATGTAGTAGGGAAAGTATGGAAATGTATGTATGTTTATGTAATTAAGTATGTTGTATGTATGTATGATTATTAGTTGATGTTGAGATGTATTTTATTTTTATTTTTGAGTATGTTTAAAAGAGTTTATGTAGTATGTATTAGTTTTTATTTTTATGTTGAATTTTGATTTAAGCTATTAAAGAAATTTTTTATTATTTTAAATTTTATATTTTTTGGGGGAGTGTTTAATGGTTTTGGGTAAATTTGATTTTGATGGGGTTTTTAAAAAAAGTTGGAAATTTTGGGGGATCAAAGAAAACCCCCACCAAAACCTTTAAATTTTTATTTTTTTGCAAAAAATTTTAAAAAAAAAAGTTTATTTACCAAATTTTTTTTCAATCCTGTTTTTTCCCCCAAAAGGCTTTATTTGGTAAAAAATTAAAAAAATTTTAAAACCTTTTTTTGGTGTCCCAAAAAAAATACTCCAAACAAATTTGGGGTTTTTTGGAAAACAAGTTTTTACAATTTTTTTTAGATGTTAATTTGCGCCGGAAAAATAATTTTTGAGTAGAATTTAAAATTAAAAAAACTTTAAGGATTTCCCAAAAAATTTTATCCCTTAAAATTTTTAATTTGCGGGGTTTTTTTTGAAAAGAAGTTTATTACATTTTTTTGGTTTTTGCGCGGAAAGAAAAAAATTTTTTTTTGAAAAGGAAAGGTTTTTAAAAAATTAAACGAATTTCAGAGGGGTTTTAAAAAAAAATTTTTTAAAATTTTCATTTATTTTTTTTTTTAAAAAGATTCATTTCCGGTTTTTTGGGATTTTTTGGTTTTTTGGGGAAAACCTTTAAAATTTTATTTAAAGAAAATTTTAAAATTTTCAAAACGTTTTAAAAGGGTTTTTTAAGTTAAGAAGTTTTAAATTTGCAAAATTTATTTTTAAATAAGGCTTCTTTTAATTTTTTCTGGTCTTTAACATTTGTAAAAGTTTTTAAAATTTTTTTATTTAAAAGGGAAATATTAATGAATTTTTTTTGTTTTTGAATGTTAGGGGGGGGGAAGAAGGCGTTTTTTTTGGGTAAAAGGAAATTTTTTTTTTTTCTCCCTTTTTTTCCTCACAAATTTTTTCCAAATTTTAAAAAAAAATTTTAAAAAATTTGTGATTTTTTTTAAAGGTGTTTTTAGATTTGGGGGGAAAAAATTTGGGGTTTGTTTTTCCTGAACAAACATATTCTTTTTGAATTTTTTTAAATTTTTTCAAAACTTTTTTTACCCTAAAAAAAATTTTTTCTTTTTTTGACCGGGATTTAGTTTCCTAATAAAAGGAGTGCAAAGGTTTGGGGTTTTTTTTTTTGGGGGGGGTTTTTCGAGTTTTTTTGGGTTTTTCCAGTGCCCATTTTTATTTTAATTAATTTTTTCCCAAAAATTTTTTTTTTCCAAAAAGCCCCAAAAAAAATTTTAAATTTAAGTTTATTTAAAACCATTTAAACCCAAAGGTGGTTTTTTTTCTTAACCCGGGGTTCATCGTTTTTTTTAAATAATTCAAACTTTTTTTGGGTTTCTTATTTTAGCCACTTTTTTTGTTTTTAAAATGTTTTTTAAAATTTTTATTTTTTTTCCCAAAAGATTTTTTTTTTTAGGGTTTGGGCCCCTTTTTAAATTTTTAAAAAAGGGTTTTTGGGGTTTTAATTTTTAAAAAAATTTATTTCAAAATTTTAAAAAAAATTTTAAAACTTAAACCCAATGGTTTTTTTTAAAAATAAAACAAATTTTTTTGATTTGGCAAAGATTTCCCCCTTTTTTTTTTTTTTTTTGTTTTTTTTTTTTTCGGGCCCAAAAAAAAACCCCTTCTTTTTTTGGGGTTTTTTTTTTTAAAAAAATTTTTTAAAACCCAAAATTAGTCGCTTTTTTTAAAATTGGTTTTAAAAATTTTTTTTTTTTTTTTTTTTTTAACTAATTTTTTAATTTTCAAAAAAACTTTTTGCCCTTTTTTTGGGAAAATTTTTTAAAATTTTTTTTCCCCTTTTTTTTTTTTG
>JAMZAV010009842.1:0-24518 GCA_024449915.1 Sweltsa coloradensis
ATAGCAGAAGAAAAAAATTATTTAAAATGGAAATAAATAATAAGGACGCAATAACTGCTAGAAGAGACATTTAGACGGTCCGTATCCATCTGGGGCCTGGGGTAAGATTTGGCCCCGTGCATCCTCTGCCTATAATACAAGGCGAGATAAGAGGCCATCTTGTAAACATCAGCTGGTTAGTTCTAGTTTATTGGGATAGAGGGCGCGTCAACCGTTAGTTCATAATGCGCCACTCTAGCTTAGAGCTGTGGTTCCCAAACTGTGGTACGCGTACCCACAGGGGAACGTGGGGAGTTTCCAGGGGGTACGCGATGAAGTCCAGCACAACCAAACATTATTTGTTCTGTCTAATCAAAGTTGGTGACAAAGATGAACCTAAACCACTGTGTGTTATTTGCTCTGAAATTCCTTCCAATAACCGTGTGAACCATCTCTTCTCCGCCGCCATTTAGAAAACCAAGCACGTACTATACAAAGACAAGCTGTACAGTTTCTACAACGCAGGCTACATGAACTTCAAGGTAGTGTGATAACAATGCGACCGGTTAACATTAGTGACAGTCAAAATGCACTTGAAGCAAACCGACATTGTTGGAAATGAGTACTGATAATATCATTAAAAAGTGAAATATCTGAGATGATATTAATAATTTATTTATGGTAAAACAAATTACTTGGAATAAATTGGCCGACGTTGTCATATTATTGGAACATTCAGAATGTGACGTTGCATCGATGTCGGCTGCCCAGTGTTAGAACTTGAGGCACGAGTTTCGGAAACAAAAAAAAATATGTACGATATGAGGTCCACCACAGCAACTAATTCACAAACATTTAACGGCGTCGTAAGACACTAGGGCGCTTTAACCGGTAAGGTCATATTGCGCCGTCTGTGAAGAATATATTTTTTTAAAATTGTTTTGCAAGCAGATAAAATAAAATTAATGAACGCACGATTATAATAAAAACAGTCTTAAAATGGATATTGTCATATATTTGGATAGTTTATCCGAATATCTGGAGTTCTATTCGGTTAAGACACATCAAGTTGCAGCAAGAGGTGTTTATTAGTTGGGAATGATAACTTTGACATTACCTAATGGTTTGACGTCATGTGCGATGTTGACCTAGTTAGTCAGCACAATGTGTGTTGTGAAGTAACCAAACTGACCCGAATAACGAGGTGTGTGTTTACTGGGAAAAGGACTGACGGGTGGTTTTCAACAAGCTAGTTAGTATAACAATCTTGGATTTTCGATGGAATAGTTATGCTGAGTTGAATGTTTATTTGGCGAAAGTATGTGAAACTATGTGCGCTTTGAGGATCCGAGAGGGGGAGAAGAGGCGCGGATTGGCCGATTGAGACACGTGGTTTGGTTGGCGGGGAGGGGGACGAGCTCTCCCGTGGACGAGGAAGGTGGTCAGCCGGGGAGTCCAGTGGAGATCACACTTGAGCAAGGACGTATTAAGAGTGACGGGTCCGAGTAGGTTTTGAAGCCGGTACTTAGCCGTGAGAGGATAAGTCTATGCGGTGAAGACTCAAGACCTACATGGAAGAAGCGTTCGAGTAGCCGTCAAGAGGGAAGAGTTCGACTACAGGCCACTCCAGAGGGTCCAGCGTCCACAGAGGCAGCTGTTCAACAAAAGGGGCAGTCCGTTCGTAGAGTCGTCCTACCACAGTCCTGAGGGTATAAAGTAAGTCATGTGTTCACATCTAAAGAGTAACTAAGAGAGTAATTGTGGGAACCCAACACGTCAATCAGGCAACGGCATGCACAGGCTTAACCCTCGGTCAGAATAGGAATGTGGTGTTTATTTTAATACAGTGCCCCTTCTTTGAATTGAAAGCTGTAGTTATGTACCGTTCTTTACCCCGCATCCTCTAGAATCCCCATCAACCCAAGGTCCCGGTCGATCCTATGAGTTCAGGACCTAGGTGGAGTTATGTCCTAGTAGGGAAGGTCGCTACGTCCCTAGTACAGCCTCCCAGGTAGGAGTAACGCCACAGCCAAAGGGCCTAGGTCCCTCATAGTGTGACATGGTGGAGGTTTCGCCGGATTTGTGTAATAGTATTATTATGTACTGTGTACAAATGGTTGATGGTGATTTATTTTGAGGGTGTTTGTGTAAAGAGATAGAAGGGTGGAGAAAGAATAGAAGGGTGTGCAATCGTTTAGGACTATTGCTTGTTCTTATACAGGAGGGTGAATGTTAATTTATGTTATGTACGTGTGGTACGCGTAACATAAAATACATTGTATGTGTTACGAGACTCGCGATGTGTTAGATGTGGCAACACGGTCGCTCGCTCTGAGCCGTTGGCATCCGGTAGAGAGAGAGAGAGAGAAGATTAGATAGACTTGTTTTTGTCGAGCATCAACAGCCTTCGTACGGCAGCGAAGTTGTTTTTCATTCCAGCAATGGAAAAGTTTTTCGTACGGGGGGGGGAGTCGTTTGAAAGTGATGTTTCCCGAGAAGTTCTGTTAGCCTGTTGATTTGCAAGTCATAAATGACGTATTTAATTGGGGCTGAATTTAGTTTTGAAACAAAATTGAAGTTTTTTTTTAGAAAAATTGTTTGTTTTTGGTGACTGTTATTAAAAATTTAGAGTTTAAATTTTCTCAAGTTATTCGCTTAGTGAGGATTGTTAGTTTATGGCGGCGCCTCTTACGGATCGCGAGTGGAGGGCTAGACTTAGGGCGCTCCGAATTCCCAACGTAATTAGTAATAACGGACGGAGGGCCACTCATCAAGAGAGACTTTTAAGGTTTGCTCACAGGCATAGACCATTAGGTCAGGTAGAGAGGAATAATAACGAAGGGTTGCCTGGGGTAAACTGTCCTAACGCGGTCCCAGAACAAGTCATCGCTCCCGAGGTAGAGACAGCAGAAGAAGTCATGTCTGTGGGTTTCATTTAACTTGACATGGTGGTGGCGCCTTGGTTGTATATGAAAGTGCATTTATATACAAGGTATAAAATGGGTTTCGATGGGTTTTCTGACGTGTGTTAGAGTGGGTTTCAACTTGACATGGTAGGGGTTTTCAACGAAGTGGGTTGACCTTAAACATAATTTGTTATGTTTTATGAGCTATATTGACAGCGATAGGATAGAAGGGATTACTTTATCGGAGAAGATGAATTCCGCTCCACTTTTTACGCCGAGGGCTTATCACAAGGAGGAGGATGATGCCGAGGATCGTAGGCTTAAGCATTACTTTCGTTTGTTAAATCAGAGAGTCCAGCAGAAAGGTGAAGGGGTGGTAGGCTATGTTTTGGCTAAGATTAGGCTGTGTGATGAGTTTGATAGGAGGATGCAGCATGAGGTCCTTGCTGGTCTGAGATACAAGCATTGTCATGTATATCTGGATGACGTCCTTGTGGCCGCGATTAATTACGCAATGCATCTGATTAGTCTACGTTTGGTTCTTGAACGGTTCAGACAGTGTAAGATGACACTGAATCCCTTAAAATGTCACTTTGGTTACAAGCGGGTCAATATTTTGGGACATGTTGTTGATGAGACAGGGGTGTCACCAAATCCTGCTACCGTGGAAGCTATTAAAAAGTTCCCTGTGCCGACCAGAATCCGACAAGTTAGATCGTTTGTGGGGTTATCATCTTTCTACAGAAAGTATGTCCAGGGCTTCTCATCAATTGCCGCACCTTTAACTGATCTCACAAAAAAAGGGGTGAAATTTGTGTGGGGTGAGGCGCAAGAGTCGGCGTTCCAGACTTTGAAAAATAAACTGCTATCAGCGCCTGTGTTGCGTCATTATTTACATGAGGCCCCAACACAGCTGCGTACAGATGCGTCGAGGGTGGGATTGGGTGCAATACTATATCAGAAGTTTGATGGTTCATGGCATCCAATTGGCTATGCCTCAAGGAAGTTGTCGAGAGCAGAATCGCAGTATGCAATTACTGAATTAGAGTGTCTGGCGGTGGTATTTGGGATAAAATTTTTTAGGCATTTTTTATATGGGCGGAAGTTTGAGGTCATTAGCGATCATCATGCCCTTTGTTATCTTCGGCGAACATCTAGCAATACTGGAAGGTTGGCTAGGTGGAATATTTTCCTGCTGGACTTTGATTTTGAGGTTATCTTCAAAAGTGGGGCAAATCACACGGACGCCGATTGTTTGTCAAGGATGATCCCTGAGGATGACGAGGAACAGCGGGATCTGGCGCAGGATCTGGAGATAATGACGACGGCTCTGGAGGCTCAGGACATTAGGAAGTTACAAGAGGCTGATGTTAATCTTTCGGGGTTAATCGCAGCTATGAAGGATCCTAGCTCGGCGACAGCTCAGATAGCAAGACAAACGCGAAGCTATGTACTAGAGGATGGGGTTTTGTATAAGAAAAACTTTTGTCCGAATGGTCCGGTAAAGCTGTTAGTGATCCCTGATAGTCTTAAGCGCGAAATGTTAATGAGCATGCATGATGCCCAAGGAGGGGGAGGACATCTTGGAATGAGTAAGACCATAAGTAAGATAAAAGCGAAGTACTATTGGCCGGCGATGATAAAAGAAATAACGGCCTATGTGCAGAGCTGTGAGAAATGTCAGTCTCGTAAAGATCCGAAAATGAGGCCGGCAGGGTTGCTTCAGTCGGTGCCTATGGGTTCTTTTTCTGAGCTTATCGCACTCGATATCTTGGGGCCCTTATCAGTAACGCCACGTAATCATCGATATATAGTCACAGCAACGGAGTATTCCACGAGATGGGCTTTTGCAAAAGCCCTGGTAGCGGCCACAGCGGTGACAATCGCAGATTTTCTTGTGGAGGACGTTATTTGTAAAATCGGGGCCCCGAAGGTTATCTTTACCGATAGGGGGGTTCAGTTCAGAAGCCGTTTGGTGACAGAGGTTTTGAGGAAACTCGGGGTACGGCCTGAATTTGCGACGAGCTATAATCCTAGGGCGTTGGGGCTTTGTGAAAAATATAACGGAACGATCGCCATGATGTTGTCCCTGTATGTGAATGACAAAACGGATAATTGGGACGAGTTTGTACAGCCCTGCACGTTTTCCTACAATGTGTCTGAACAGGCGTCTACTAGGCATACGCCTTTTGAGTTGTTGTATGGTAGAAAGGCCACCCTGCCTCTTGATGCGGGGTTGGATCCTGATCTCACCGTGGGCGAGGATGCGGCAGTAAGGATTGCCAGGATGACGGAAGCAATGGCGAAGGCGAAGGAATTAATGGCGGAGGTGCAAAGAAAACAGAAGTTACGGTATGATGGCTATCGCAGGCAACTTGTTTTTAAGGCAGGGGATTTTGTCAAGCTATACAGTCCGAACAGGAAGGTGGGGCTGTCTGAGAAACTGTTGCCTACTTGGAGGGGCCCATTTCAGATTTTGGAACGTCTTTCTGATCTTAATTATCGAATTAAGCTTAAGCTCTATAATAAGTGGACAGAGGATGTAGTGAATGTGTCGCGCCTCAAGCCTTGGTATGATCCTGCAAGTTGGCCGTACACAGAGAAGAATGCGGTTGTGAATAGTGTGTCCATAATAGAGTTGTGATTAATATTGCTGGAATGTGCTGGATGTATCTGTTAGGTGCTGAACAGGTGCAGCGGTGTATATTTGAATGTAAATAGTTTATGTCATAAGAAGAAGCATGTGCGTCAAACCAAGCAATAATGTGCGTACAGATGCGTGTGTGTAAGTCAATGTACGTATTGTAGTGTTATTTAGTGTAGGTCGGTCTGGAGCTGAGCGCGTGAGAATAACATTCTCGTGCGTTGCGCGAGAGTGGTCTACGACCGGAGCGCGGCTAGCTTGCCGGCCGAGGCAGCCTATGTTAGGTGGGTGTCCTGAGAGCGCTCGGTAAAGAATTACGCGGATACAGACAGTACGGTGGTACGAACGCGTGAGCTGGCGCCAGACAGACAGACAGACGGACGTACAGGCGGGCAGTGAAGCTGCCGAGCGGACCTGCGGACGGGGGTGCGGCCTGTGGGTGAGCGCTCAGTCTAGCAGTTCGTGTATCGAGGCTGTCAGACACAAGATGTCTCGGGAATGTAGATTTGATTTTGAATGTTTTTATGATGACATAGGCAAAGATTGGTCATATGTACATTTTGGTTTCCGGCAAAACGTAGATGATTCCTAGCGGATTCGTTGAATGCCACTGGAGGCTAGTCCCGCCATTTGGGTGTATGACCTATCTTTTGTTTATACAATATAATAAGATAAAATATAAAAAATATTATGTGTTTGAAAGCATTGTAGTTTTGCGTGTAAATAATGTAGTTGGGTGAATTGTTTGTATTTTTTCGCGAGAATTAGTGGTTGTTCAGTGTACATGTAATATGATTATAATATGAGCATAGTATTAAGAAACGTTAGTTGGTAATAATGTAGGCGTTGTACAGTTGTTTATATTTCAATTTGCGGCGCAGGCACGGGGTATGGAGCCTTAGGAATGTTGTGCTAGATCGTTTTTCGGCTGGCAGTATTTAATTCAGTGAGGATTGCTTCAATCAGGAATGGGATGTGGTTTCGATCGTTTTACGAAGAGAATGTGGAAGTTTCTAGGGCGAGTCCGGCCTGTGGTTAGCGAGACAGCGTAGTTCCCTGAGGATACTGGATCTAGGCTTATGTTCACTATCTTGTAGTATATTATATTGTATTATATTAGAGGTTGAATCGCTTTGGTTTTTTTAGTTATTAGTATTGTGGAATACCTGTACAGTCACTAATAGTTGTATTTTTATTCGTTGTTTAAAGCTGGCATGTTTATGTTATGCTTAGATGTAGTAGGGCATCAGTGGGCACGGTTGGAGCGCCCCGTCCGTTTAAACTAGTACAGTTGTTGCTAGTATTGGATAATATTGTGTTCTAGGATTAGGAGTGATTATCGTGACAAGGGAGGAGCCCTGGTTGGCGGATATCTTTGTATTATTTCGGTTGTAATAATTGGAGTTACATCGTATGAGTCCGAATAGGCTGCAAGTTGCATTAGTATCTAAGGCATCCTGCCTGCCTGCACGGCTGGCCAGCGGGCTTCGCCCGGTTGCCAGGCGGACGTCTGAATGCTGACTTGTCAGATCGGGTTTCGTTGCGATAAATCTGTGTCTTGGTTCTGAACAACAACACGAGAATCGTTTGGGCTTCGTTAGTCTTCTACGCTGGAAGAAATGTACTTAGTTATAATGTTACTGTACGAGGAAATGACATTTTAATGTTCTTTCGGTATGAAATTGTTGTGTAGATTGTAGACGCGCATAGGTTGTGTGCTATAGTATTAGTATAGTTTTTTGTTAAGAACTCATAGCTGGAGGTGCCGCTTTGATAGGTTTCTTGGGTGTACATGAATATTTATGTATTTCTGTTTACGAGGTCGTAGGCGCGGGACGACGGTGAAAAGCTTAGTCTGACATAGTCTGACATGACTGGTCTAGCATTAGGTGCGCTTTGTTATGTTTTTCTCAAAACATAATTAAGTATGTAAGACTGGCTAATGGTCAGTTAGATGGCTCAGTGTGGGCGTGGGCTTGTGTGTAGGCTACATTCTGAGTTAGAATGAGCTGGTCAGCAATAATGTGTTTAATTCTTTGATCGGTGTCCGGGGGTCCGGTGCAATGAGGATCATTGTGACGATTGATAGAATTGCTATGTGAATTTATATTCATATAGCCGTGGTAATAAGTGGCTTTATTTCGAGGGGGGATATTGTACATATATCTGGCCTGGAATTAATGTAGCTTGCCACCCGTGTTTTGTGCTACATCTAGGTGTTCTGTTATGCTAGGTGCATAAAAGTGTTTGTTGTTTGGTAACAATCGACAATATAATATATATTCTAGGTGAATATAATGGGTTCATATCTGTGGATCCATATGTGTTTGGATACAAGTAGCTATTTCACTAGTGGTCTTGGGTTCGATTCTCTCACACAGCATTTCGTTTTGAGATGTTGTTTGTGCTTGGTTGTTTGTTGATTTACCTGGGCAGTGTTTCTAGGTAAAAGGTGTGGTATTTGGTTGGGATATTTTATATCTGGTACAAATACTGACGATCGAAGGGCATAAGTCCATCGTACTGGCCGCTGGGATGTCAAATTTTTGGTGATTCAACTTGAATCTTAGGTTTTGATCATACGTGGAGTTTCGGTAACACACGTGTGACTTGGGTGACCCGGTGCGTGTGTCCATCTAAGACACCGGGTGTCGGGTAATGCACTGTGTGCTGACGTCGGGTTTTCGTTTCGGTGACCGGCGTGTGGCCGTAGGCGTAGGTGATTGACACTCTGGGGGGTCGCTACCCCTGGTTTTGTCGGTGAGTGGCACGGGGTGGTTTCTTCGTGGTGGTTAGTGATAGGGGTGTCCCGATGGTTAGATTTACGGTATAGGTTTATTTCACTTTAATATAGGTTCGGCCTTCAGCTCACAAGAGTACTCATTGGAAATTAGGTTTATTATCGTACTGCTAGTACGCTTAGGCTAAGGTTTAGGTTAATGAGGGGATGGACACCCTTATTTCTGATTGTCTTTGACGATCATAGGTCGAGTTGCTAGGTGTGGTTGAATAGGAGTAGGCAATGTGAACGGAGTATTAGTAAACAAAATGAAGTAAATAGATACTTTTTGGTGAGCGGAATTTGTGGTTTGATATTCCATATTCGGATTTGATTGTTTCAAATTGCGGTGTCTTGTTTTCAAAATTCTAATATTTTGAAATATTTTAAATTTCATAGCTTTCTTTGGTCTGCTATGCTTTTGGATTATTAGATTGCTAGTTGGCTGTTAGCAACGCGGGTCGTTGGCTAGGATGTTCGTTTTTCGAAATCGCTATGTATGTAGTTTGACATGAATCAGTTTTGTTTTGTACTTTCCTGTAGTTTTTAGTCAGGGGGTCCTGATGGTACTTCAATTAGGTTCCTGGCTCTGTGCAGGAGGAGTGGGGTTCGAGTCCTGGGCATGGTAGTTACCTGGATGTGTGTGGGTATAGTCAATCTCTATGGATGTGTTACATGGACTGTAATTATGTTTAGAAAAGGAATTTGTTTTGTTTTTAATTCTTGATTGTTAAAAGCCAATTATGTTTTAAATTTGAAGAATTTGTTGCTATTAATTGAGAGTCAGTATGAATTTTACTTAAAGCAGTGCACAGTTGAGTTATGAGTAATTTAATTGCTAATAGTTTTTTTTTTTCATTATGTTTGCTTGTTATGGCTGAAGGTCAAATTAAAGGTTATTGCATTTATTATGTTGGAGATTCTAGTGCTTGTTTTGTGGCTAGTTAATTTTCATTGGTTCTTTTTGCAATTAATTTGTAATTGGATTTTTGCATAGTAAGATAATTTATAGGTTCTAAAATTTAGAATCTCGTTTAGTTTTGTTTACTCACTGTGTGCTCAGCTATTTCTCGGGCAGAAAGCAACATCAGCTATGTTTTGTTATTGTTATGGTCTGATAGACTATTATGTGTCAGTTTCTGCTGTTGTTTGTTTTCTGTTAACAGTTCATTTGCGAGTCCATATGATCTGCAAGCAAGACGGTACCTGCCCGTTCTTATCTGGAGGAGACACCATGGAGTGTGAGGTGTTCTTCATCCATCCTGTCGGAGGGCGCACTGGATTACGGAATGATATGTTTTTTTGGAATTAACCAGGAGTTTCAAAATGATCTATTTAGGGTTTTTTGAGACAGTGAACTTAAATGCATGCTTATTGTTTTTGATGTTTTGATTTTACACACAGGTATCAGTCTCTGTTCGTTTTTTTTGTATTTTCGGGTTTGTTTTTCGTTGCCTGTGCTAGACTAAACTAGGGTGTTACAGCTAAACTGGTTGCGGTTTTTTTAGCGTTTGGTTAGGAAGTTTACTGTCTGGTCGAGTCACGCTCAGATTAGATCCTGGATGTATGGCCATACAGGTAAGTCTGTGCATTTTTGTTACTGTTGACGTGGGGGTTTTTTTTTTGAGGGAGGGGGGTTGTTTTGTCCCTTGTTTTTCTTTGCGGTAGGGGTTTCAGAGAGGACTTTGGTGGGATGGCAGTATGGATTCATCTGGAAGAAGATGGCATCGGAGCATTGGAAGAGAATACCTGAAGATGGCTGGATGAAGTTGGAAGAAAGCCGTGTGTTTCTGAAATGGCAGGCTGATCGGAGTAAGAGCGTCAAGCAATCGGTTCTGAAAACGCCTGGAGGCGAGGTCAGCATGACATGGAGGTATACGTGGTTCATCGTTGTCAGCGTTGTTTTTGGCAAGAAGTTTCCGCGGAAACACGAGGACGTGTTTCTTCTACAGGGGAGCGGTTGTCATATATTTGGATAGTTTATCCGAATATCTGGAGTTTCTATTCAGTTAAGAGGCATCGAGTTGCAGCAAGAGGTGTTTATTAGTTGGAAGTAAAAAACTTTGGCGTTACCTAACGGTTGACGTCATTTGCAATGTGACCTAGTTGGTCAGCGGAATGTTTGATGTGAAGCAATCAAGCTGGCCCAAATAACGAGGTGTGTGTTAACGGAGTGAGGTGCTGACAGATGGTTTCGTCAGTTGTATTGATATAACAATTCTGGATTTTCGATGGAATGTTTATGCTGAGTTGAATGTTTATTTGGCCGAATTATGTAAAGCGATGTTTGGCTCGGGGAGCCTAGACAGTAGAAGAAGCGCGGATTGGGCGAGAGAGACACGTGGTTTGGCTGGCGGGGAGGGGGACTAGCTCTCCCGTAGGCAAGCGAGGTCGCTAAGAGGGCAGTCCAGTAGAGATCACACTTGAGCAAGGACGTACTAAGAGTGACGGGTCCGAGTAAGCTTTGAAGCTGGTACTTGGCCGTGAGTGGATAAGTCTATGCGGTGAAGACTCAAGACCTACATGGGAGAAGCGTTCGAGTAGCCGTCAAGAGGGAAGAGTTCGACTACAGGCCACTCCTGAGGGTCCAGCGTCTACAGAGGGAGAGCGGTCCAACCAAAAGGGGGCAGTTCGTTCGTGGAGTCGTCCTACCACAGTCCTAGGGGTATAACGTAAGTTATGTATTCACATCTAAAGAGTAACTAAGAGAGTAATTGTGGGAACCCAACACGTCAATCAGGCAACGGCATGCACAGGCTTAACCCTTGGTCAGGATAGGATTGTGGTGTTTATCTAATACAGTGGCCCTTCTTTGAATTGAAAGCTGTAGTTATGTACTGTTCTTTACCCCGCATCCTCTAGAATCCTCATCAACCCAAGGTCCCGGTCGATTCTAGGAGCCCAAGGCCTAAGAGGGGTTATGTTCTGGGAGGCAGGCTGCTATGTCCCTAGTTACAGTCACCCAGGCAGAAGTAACACTCACTACCAAAAGGCCTAGGTCCCTCCTAGTCTGACAATATGTCCATATCTAGTTAGACGTAAACTCAAAGTGCTTACTTAATGAACTAGAAACCTGGGTTTTATACAAAGCTTTCTTATTTAGATTTCGTATTGTGTGTTTGTTTGGATGAAGGGCGCTTCAACCGTTAAGTCATATTGCGCCACTCTAGCCTAGGTGATATGGGGAGGGGGTCTATGCTGGTCAGAACCAGCCACGGGTAGGGAGAGGAAAGTGACGGTCGTCATCGTCTTTGAGTCTTACGGAGGTCGTCATGGGTTTGGGGGGGGGGGGTTGGTTTCCGAAGACTACTGCCAGTCGCCTCTAGTTTCAGGGAATAGTCCTCTAATTGCTAGCTGTTTGTTTGCGAGATGGATTTTATCTCTTCCAAGGCATTTATGATTAACAGAGCCGTGCTCTGGGCCAAAGTCTTCTTCGGGGATTGGTCTAGGACATGCATGTGATGGACTGAACCTGCATTCGATTGCAGGGAGAGTGAGCTTGAAAAGTACTAACGTCCAAAGGAATAGAACAAAAATAGGTATTTGAGCGTTGACATCCATGAGTTAAAAGAGGAAAGTTAATACTTTCAAAATAACGATGTCTGGCTTGCTGAATATTGTCGGCAGATGAAAAACCAACCAGTCCAGACAATAAACCGATGACCAAATCCAAGATTCCAATTAACTTGAAAGAACAGCTCGCCCTACAAACATCTTCCAAACGCGAGAGGACTTCTACGTATCTTATCAACACAAACTGGGATTAATCTTCTTCCCGAATTACAAAATAAAATGTAATTTAGTCCACGAGAAATCAAACGCGACTTTGTAGGTCTGAAATCCAATCAAGACAGACAAAAAGTGGCGTCTGTTCTCAACAATGCCTTATCCACAGCCCTCTAAATATAAAACATTATTTTCCTACGCGGTTGCGGCGAATAACGCATTTATAATTCTCCGCCTAAGTAAATAGTGCACAATAGTTTTTTTTTATTAATTATAATATTGTTTACAACTTTTTAATATATTACTTTAGTTGGAATTGGACGACGAATTCAAAAATGTCTGGGTGTTTATTGAAAGTGTATTCCTTCTCTCATTACTGTGTATTTTCCCCACAATCCGGCACCATGTGGCCCTGATCTTGGCGTTGGAGCAAAGAGCTCAGATAAAAGAACCTCCGTGCCTAACATTATTATTGTTCTACGGTGTTTGGTACTAACAGAGTCGACAAAAAAGTTTCAACGGGAAACGTCTTTATCGACTCTGTTACTACGCCCGCGTCGTGAACGGTATTTACAATTGCGTTGGTGGATGAGTGCTGTTAATAAGTATACATAGCTCTCTTTCCTGTGTTTTTACTTTGGGTTTCTATGCCATTATTATTTAGAGAATAGTAGCAAACGGTGTCAATCCAGTAAACATAAAAATACGATTGTTTCTTATTTTTGTTTAATAAAACATTTTCAATAGTTATCGTACTCAGGAGATGATAAAGTAGGTTGTGCAAACATTTCAAACTTTGCTCAAGTTACATATTTTATATATTGGTTTGTCGTGCTCAACAAGGATTTCCATATTTAGAAATTATTATTATGCGTCCAAATCCAAGAAATAACATGAATCACGAATCGATCCGAAACCAATCACAAATGAAATAAATATATTGATTAACAAATTAAACTATTAATGATGATTAAACATTATTTTAATCAGTAGCCAACATTGCAATAATAGTGAACAGCTGATCTACGTCTTTCTCAGCTAAGTTTTCACTGTCAAGTACATTCGACGTGCGATAATAAGTTCAAAGTTCACTTCCTCGTGTAATAACTTCACACTATTGATATCGTGAACAAAAACAAAACATTTGCAAAGGAATACCATCTTGATACAACAAATTTGTTTGAGGGGGGTATTAATAACGTGGTTAGTATCGCTACAAAACAACTCACTTACTAGTTACACTTAACTTTAGTGGTAACAACATTTTTAATTAATTATATAATATCTGTCGTGATTGTGACTGTTATTTTATGGGTAAAGACGAGACGTATCGTGCTGTCAGAGTTGATTTTTTTTGTTTATTTGGATTAAGGACGCGTCAACCGTTAGGTCATAATGCACCACTCTAGCCTAAGGGGGGTGGGGAGGAGGAACCCATGCTGGTCAGAACCAGCCACGGGTAAGGGGAGGAAGGGGGGTTTCTCACGTCGCGGTCGTCATCGTCTTTGTCATCGTTCGTTGTGTCATTGTCATCGTCGCCGGGGGGTCGTCAAGGGAAGGGGGCAAGGTCCCCGACGACGATTGCCAGAGATCGCCTCTAGTTTGGGGAGTAATATACTCCGCTCTTACTAGCTGATGTTTGCGAGGTGGACTTTTTCTCTTGAATCGCCTTTTACGATTAGCAGAGCCATGCTCTGGGCCTATTCTACCCCGGGCCCAGACGGGGGACGGGGGACGGGGGGAGTTGACTTCGTGCTACGATTGTGTGTCTGCTAAGTGGAGGGGGGTGGGGGGGGGGTAGTTGTCCTGCCAGAACAAGTGCTAGTATTCTGATATTTAGCACTGTAACAACTAACAACCATAGAAAAAACGATTTCAGTACAGGGCAAGATCTATGTACACATAACTTTGACAACCATAGTAAATCAAGTGACAGGTCTTACCTTCTTCAAAAAGATGGGCGAGATAATCGGCGGCTGTATGCGACGTGGAAAATACCCAATGTACCCGATACCTTATCATCGATCACATTGTTACTGTAGGAAATTCAACTCTACTTGAATCTACTCCTAATTGCGTGCGAATGGCATCATATTTGGTACATTCTTCGAGCATGTACGGTAAATGGTACATCACATTGTGTCACATATGGTAACAACATTTTCTCTGGTTAAGAGTAATCCGTGAGTTAGACGTGTGTGGCCAATTCGAATTCAGGACAATATACCACCTCCTCTCCACGTAAGATTCGAGACGCAGGAGGACGAATTTTATTAGTCAGTGTGGGCATCACACTATGCAATTTGTTATTTTGCACCACATCCCAAGATGCTTGTCGCAAATCCAACAATCGTTGCTTGAATCCACTCTTGACATCTGGAACGGGAACTAGATTGAAATCAACGTCGCGACGCTGGGAAGCTTCCTTAGCAGCCCGATCAGCGTGTTCATTTCCCTCTATGCCCACGTGTCCAGGTATCCAGCAAAACTCTATTATATATCCCTTAGAGGTTAGTTTAAAAAAAAAAAAAAATTGTATGTCTTGTACCAAATTATGACTTGACTACATAAGTATTATAGCTTGAAGTGAACTTAAGTTATCTGAACACGAAAGGAATTTCTTAGCAGTGAAAACTGAACATACGTCGCTTAGCAAAGGCACTTTCAACCCTTGCTCTCAATTTTGGAGCCATCTGTGAATACCAAAGTAAAACTTTGATGTTCATGGCATATCTTTCTAATGTTAAATTTGAATACACTATCGCAAATAGAGATTTAAAAAACGACAAAGATCGAATATAATAATCGTCTCTGGTGTAGACCAGGGCGGGTTATTGCTAAAACAAATTAAAAACTGTTGGCAGATTAAAATCTATAAGATTAAACAAAAGTTTATTGAACGAGTCAACCGTAAGGTCATAATGCACCACTCTAACCTAGGAAGAGGAGCCCATGCTGGTCAGAACCAGCTATGGGTAAGGGCAAGAAAGGGGATCTTACGTCGCGGTCGTCATTGTCTTCGTCATCGATCGTAGTGTTATTGTCATCATCGTCGTCGAGCGGTCGTCAAGGGAAGGGGGTAAGTTCCTTGACGACAATTGCCAGAGCTCGCTTCTATTTTCTGGGAGTAAAATACTACCATTCATACTATTTCGATTGAAAGGACGCGTCAACCGTTCGGTCATAATTCAGCACTCTAACCTAGCAAGAGGTGGGGGGATGGGGGGGAGGAGGGGCCCATACTGGTCAGAACCAGCCACGGGTAAAGGGGGGAAAGGGGGTTCTCACGTCGCGGTCGTCATTGTCTTTGTCATCGTTCGTGGTGTCATTGTCGTCATCGTCGTCGAGTCGTTCATATTACCTGATGATTGCGAGGTGGACTTTTTCTCTTAAATCGCCTTGTACGATTGAGCAATACGCGATAAAACTGTTGAAGGGGCGATAAAATATTGTAATATGGGCACGAGCGAAGTCTCGATATTAACGCAAGTGAACAATGCAGCACCCAAAGATTCATACAGGCCACGAGTAATTGATATGATACATCATTATTCTCAACAGAAGTATGTTTTCCCGAAAAGGCATCTGTGCGTAGTGTTTAACTTGTCGGGCCCAGATCTGTTGAAAGTGGTCCGGCGTCACACTAATACCAAGGACTCAACACTAACTGCGTGAAACAGATTACCACGCAGATGTTTGAAGGACGGGATATTTTAAATTTACAATTTAAGCATCATACTCGCTGACGACGACGAGAGAAACTAGGGCGCTCCAACCGGTTAGGTCATATTGCGCCGCCTGTGACACTGAAAGTTAATGAGATAAGTTAATGGTGTGTTTGATGATAAGATTGTTTCCTAAGTAAATATAAATTACAAAATAATATGAAGACAATGATGATAGTA
Source organism: Sweltsa coloradensis (assembly GCA_024449915.1). Classification (NCBI taxonomy): domain Eukaryota; kingdom Metazoa; phylum Arthropoda; class Insecta; order Plecoptera; family Chloroperlidae; genus Sweltsa; species Sweltsa coloradensis. The sequence goes on from JAMZAV010009842.1 coordinate 15,940, forward strand.
ATAGCAGAACAAAAGTAATTTATTTGAATGTAAATAAATAAATAAAATGTGTATGATGTGAATTAAATTTTGCTGCATATAGATTATTTTAGATGAGAAATTTAGAAAGTTTGTCGCCGTTATCATATGTTAGAAGTTCTTCATATGAATGGGAGAGATCAAATTGCGTGCGCAAGGCATCATATTTGGTACATTCTGCTAGCATATGATGTACGTGTCACATTTAGAAACAACCTTTTCTCTGGTTAAGAGATATCCGTGAGTTAGGCGTGTGTGCCCTATACGAAGTCTTGACAATACCACCTCATCTCTACGTGAGAGTCGAGACGTAGGTGGACGAATTTTATTAGTCAATGTGGGCATCACACTACGCAATTTGTTATTTTGCAACACAACCCAAGATGCTTGTCGCTATTCCAACAATCTTTGCTTGAATCCACTCTTGACATCTGGTTGGTTTATTTGGATTAAGGACGCGTCAACCGTTAGGTCATAATGCACCACTCTAGCCTAAGGGGGGGGGGAGAAGGAGCCCATGCTGGTCAGAACCAGCCACGGGTAAGGGGAGGAATAGGGGTTTCTCACGTCGCGGTCGTCATCGTCTTTGTCATCGTTCGTTGTGTCATTGTCATCGTCGCCGGGGGGTCGTCAAGGGAAGGGGGCAAGGTCTCTGACGACGATTGCCAGAGCTCGCCTCTTGGTTCGGGGAGTAATATACTCCCCGCTTACTAGCTGATGTTTGCGAGGTGGACTTTTTCTCTTGAATCGCCTTTTACGATTAGCAGAGCCATGCTCTGGGCCAATTCTATCCCGGGCCCAGACGGGGTATCTGGACCGGGAACTAGATTGAAATCAACGTCGCGACGCTGAGAAGCTTCTTTAGCAGCCCTATCAGCGTGTTCATTTCCCTCTATGCCCACGTGTCCAGGTATCCAGCAAAACTCTATTATATATCCCTTAGAGGATAGTTTTTCATAATAGAATTCTAACCGGTTATAAAGGACCAGTGAATTCATGTAAAATAAATGAACTGAACCTTTAGTATAGTGCAAGTTTACGAAAATACAACATAAATCAACTTTAAATGCTATTTCTCGGAACTTTTACTTTAGCACATCTGCTAACATTTTTTAACTCTTTCTTCTACAGTCTTTAAGATAGATGGTTAATTTTTTTAACATGCTCACAAGTCTTATTGTGACAATTCACAAGACACATTTTTGATGAGATAAATAGTTTTTTTATTAAAATATGTTAAATATGGATTTTTACAAAAATCCAACAATACAAAGAAAAAAAATCATATAATCCAAACAAATAATCCTGTCAAATAAGATCGTGTATTGACGTTTGGAGGAAAAAATTGCGATGTCGCTGAAATTTTGAAGAGACCTTTATTATATAATACTTCTTAACATACTAAAACTCCCCTACGATCGGACTGGAGCTTCGGCCGCCATATTGGAAAATGGCGGCCAAAAGGTGTTTGTTATCGAATATCTCCAAATTGGTTTGAGATAGACAAAATATCTCAATGGCAAAAATATTCCCCATTTAATTCCCTACAAAACAAGTGTCTTCTATAGTTTTGTTAGGGGGAAAGGTTACGTCACAAAATCGTGGTTTATATGTTGCTTATTGGAGTACCAGCTTTTTTCCAAATTTTCACGCCCAGCATCAAACGATGCCCGGTAAATCCGTAAGAAATCGATTTAAATACAAAAGGACTTTTGTACGGGATTCATGAAAGCTTCCATTAGTATTTAAAAAATCAGGTCTGCGAAATCGAATTTTGCATGTACCCGGAATTTGGTTTTTTCCGTTGTTGGCAATTCCTCAAAACTGCCCTTTTTGACTGTCCATTATTAAGCACTAAATAGCATTGGAGGAAGAATTCTTCCTACACACATTGAAATAACTTAAATAATGATCCGATTTCAACCAAAGTTTAAATCCAATATGGCTGCTAATTCCTAATATCCACAACATCAAAGTGAATTATGTAACAAAAAGAGTGTAAAAACAGCACGAAAACAGTATTCATATTGTGAATATTAGGAATTAGCAGCCATATTGGATTTAAACTTTGGTTGTAATCAGATCATTATTTAAGTTATTTCAATGTGCGTAGAAAGAATTTTTCTTCCAATGCTATTTAGTGCTTAATAATGGACAGTAAAATATGGCATTTTTTAGGAAATGCCAACAATGGAAAAACCCAAATTCCGGGTAAATGCAAAATCCGATTTTGCAGAACTGTTTTTTTAAAATACTACTGGAAGCTTTCATGAACCCCGTACAAAAGTCCTTTTGTATTTAAATCGATTTCTTACGGATTTACCGGGCATTGTTTGATGCTGGGCGTGAAAATTTGGAAATTAGCGGGTACTCCAATAAGCAACATATAAACCACGATTTTGTGACGTAACCTTTGCCCCTACCAAAACTATAGAAGACACCTGTTTTGTAGGGAATTCAATGGGGAATATTTTTGCCATTGAGATATTTTGTCTATCTCAAACAAATTTGGAGATATTCGATAACAAACACTTTTTGGCCGCCATTTTCCAATATGGCGGCCGAAGCTCCAGTCCGATTGTAGGGGAGTTTTAGTATGTTGATAAGTATCCTTTAAGGAAGGTCTCTGCAAAAATTCAGCGACATCGCAATTTTTTCCTCCAAAAATTCTTATTTGACAGGATTAAAAACAAAACTTATCAAATTCCTCTAGTGAATGTTTAGATATATTTTTTTTAAATTAAAAACACTTTACACTTAAATAAAAATGAAAACTGTGAAAGCCTTAGCATTTTTGGCAAAACGCTGTTTTAACAATGCAATTGTCCATTGTTGGAAAATAAAAAATAATTTTGAACTTTTATGGGGGGAATTATTACTTTCAATAATAAAGGCAGTTATACTTAAAATTTTTGTCCAAGCACAGACCGGTATTTTAAACAGGTAACACCGACCCATCTTGTTGGACACGACTCCAACCGCGGGCGACTCCAGTATCAACAAGGCTGATAACAGAGAGAACCAAGCCAACCCTGTCGACGCTGCCACCACCGACGAGCGAGCATTCGCATTGAATGAAATTGTGTCAACAGGGAATCTTCAGCGAAATACCTGGTGATCGATTTTTGCTGCTTGAACGATTCTATAATTTTTGCATAATTAATATTTGAGACGATGAGCGGTAATAGTTGAGGTTGCAGGACAACCCATGCCTTGTGCGGGACACAAACCCACGACCTAGCCGTGTCAAACACATAAGACAAAGGTAGTCAATATAGAACCCCGGGAGAAACTAGGGCGCTTCAACATAGTGGGTCATAATGCGCGGCATGTGATGTTGTTAGTGAATAAATTGATTAAGTTTGTTGTTTGTTGATGATAAGATAATATTGTTTTATAAAATTATCAGAAAATTATTGGATTATGGGATTATTTTCAAAGACGGTGCCTCAACAGTTTGGTCATAATGCACCACTCCAGCCTAGGGGAGGGGAGGTTTTCATGTCACGGTCGTCATCGTCTTTGTCATTGTTTGTGTTGTCATGGTCTTCGTCGTCAGGGAGGTCGTCAAAGGGAATGGGGAAGGATCCCTGACGACGACCACCAGAGCTCGCCTCTAGTTTCAGGGCGCTAGCAATTAGAAACATTATACACATTTTAAATAAAAATTTAACTTATATCGAAGTAGTGCAAGAGCAATCATGGAAAATGTACCTTCTGGATTTAAACAATTATTACGTACAAAATAAAGCTTTTCCATAAAAAATTAAGATGCATTTAAAAAAACTGCTTAGTTCTGAGAAAAGATTTTTAGAATAATCAACAAATTAGCTTTGTTTGAACATGTGGTATATGTTGCTATCTAAGTATCAGCGTATACAATCACGAAATGGTCAGGATCTAGGGCGTGTAGTGCCGTGCGATAGATACCAATCAATGAATATTGATTGAAACCAATCAAGGCTCTCAATTAATTATGACTATTTGACCTGAGATGAAGTACTGTGATGGGAGGTTGGGAATGACAGGTGTCACTTTGAAATCATAAGCTTGATGTTAATAAACCAACTTTAATAAACATACTTTCAATACTTTCACAACAATACTTATGAATTTACATAGACATTCCCCAACAATTGGAAATACCTTCCTTCCTCTACTCTAGATCACACCAAAGAGAATGAATTGGCACTCACTTTATGAGAGGGGTAAGAGAGGGGAATTCTCTCAAACCTCTGAGTGACGTCAATGAATCAATGTACTCAGTTATTTCTAGTTTGCACATAGCTGACTCGGCAGTGGTGTGTTATTTCAACATAACATAAACGAACGTGCCCGTTAGACAAGTGAACTGTGGAATGTGCAACTTTTAGTTGTGTATAATTTACATTTCAATTCAATGATTATTTCAAATCTCCAGTATAGGACTCAATAACCAATCAATCACAATCGATGTTGTGGTTATTGATTTGGGTTATTGATGCCTATATGGACCAAGTGAATAGGCAGCAGTATGCATTTGCCTATTGACTAATAACTATTCCTGTTGAATGTTTATGCCCAAACCAATATTGATTGAAATCAATATCCCAATAATGACATGATTATTGAATGACCTTCCAGCTTGCATTACAGGCGCGTCAACCGGTTGGGTCATTTTGCATAATATTTGCTAGCGTAAGTCAATTAATAGAGTCCGTTCTTGTGTTCAATTGTTTTGTAAGATTTAAAAAAAAATTGTTCTATTTGGAATAAAGACGCGTCATCCGTTAGGTCATAATGCATCACTCTAGCCTAGGGGATATGGGGAGGGGGGTTGGTTGAGGTGCCGGATACTAGCTATTCGAGTTTTATTTCTTCGCTATACATGGAGTTAATATTACGGATGGTGGAATATTGTTGTAATAATATTTTTAAGTATAGTAAACGTGACGGTGAATTTATTAATTGTGTTTCAAATCTGTAGGTTTGTGTACAATAAGAAACAAAGTAATAGCATCTCTGTACTAAAATAAATTTAAAAATTTGGCCATTTTCTTTGTCAATCATATTTTTATCCTAGCATGACAGCATTCAGTGCATTAGTTTGTATTCATCGCTGTTGATAAACTGACGTGGTAAGTGGAAGACGCAAGCATTATAGGTAACAAACCAATCGGCATAAAACATGTATGACTAGGACGCTTCGCTAACGCTTTTTCCAGTCGCGCTGATGGATGAGCTTTCATGGTTGACTGCCGTTGCCCTAAAAGTGCGATTTTAATGAGAAATATTTCTTCGATTGTCCCTTAAATCAATCATAACACATCTTAGTTTAGTGATTTCAAACGTTCACATTAAGTTTAATCAAAGCAGAGTAGCCGTTTGTACGGTCGCGGGCCAAATATCACGAAAATATCGTAATTAAAATCGAAAAAATCATTAAAGTACGATATTCACGTGACATACAAGTTGCTAAAAGTCTAAAAAAAAAAATTGCCACTGGACGCCCTGCATACAGGCCACGAGTAATTGATATGATACATCATTTCTCAACAAAAGTATGTTTTCCCGAAGTGTTTAACTTGTTGGGCCCAGATCTGTTGAAAGTGTTCCGGCGTCACACTTATACCAAGGACTCAACACTAACTGCGTGAAACAGATTACCACGCAGATGCTTGAAGGGCGGGATATTTAAAAATACAATTCAAGCATCATACTCACTGACGACGACGAGAGAAACTAGGGCGCTCCAACCGGTTAGGTCATATTGCGCCGCCTGTGACACTGAAAGTTGATGAGATGAGTTATAATGAGTTTGATGATTAGATTGTTTTCTAAGTGTATATAAATTACAAAATAAAATGATGATGATTATGATGATGAAAGTTAAAGCAAACCAAAAAATATTTATGTGAATGTAAATAAATAAATTCAAGAAATGTTTATGATGTGAATTGATTTTTCTATAAATAGAATCCTATGGATGAGAAATTTAGAAAATTTGTCGCCGTTATCATCTGATAAAAGTCCTTTATATGAATGGGATAGATCAAATTGCGTGCGCAAGGCATCATATTTGGTACATTTTGCTAGCATAAGATGTACGGTTAAAGGTACATCACATGTGTCACAAATGGGAATAACCTTTTCTCTGGTTAAGAGATATCCGTGAGTAAGGCGTGTGTGGCCTACTAAAATTCTAGACAATACCACCTCTTCTTTACGTGAGAGTCGAGACGTAGGTGGACGAATTTTATAAGTCAATGTGGGCATCACACTACGCAATTTGTTATTTTGCAACACATCTCAACATGCTTGTCGCAAATCCAACAATCTTTGCTTGAATCCACTCTTGACATCTGGAACGGGAACTAGATTGAAATCAACGTCGCGACGCTGGGAAGCTTTCTTAGCAGCCCGATCAGCGTGTTCATTTCCCTCTATGCCCACGTGTCCAGGTATCCAGCAAAACTCTATGATCACCCTTAGAGTGTAGTTTTTCTAAATAGAATTGGATGTCTTGTACCAAATGATGACTTGAATTCATGAGTTTTATATCTCTAAGTGAGCTCAAGCTATCTGAACACAAATGGTTTTCTCCACAACGACACTGTACATTGTATTTTAGAGCTTCGCGGATGGCGAATAACTCTGCAGTGCAAACTAAACACACGTCGCTTAACCTGAAACGTTTATTTAAGGTGGAGCAATAAAAGGCATTTTCAAACTTGTTGTCAATTTTGGAGCCATCTGTGAATATCATAGTAAACAGGTAATGTTAATTTTAAAGAAAAATTAGTAAGGCCCTCAACAGGAAATTTTCAATATAACACAAACACACGAACAATTACCAAGGTCAGAAATATTAAACACTTACCAAAAGTGCGTAAATTTTCAGAAGCCTACAGTAAGGAAAAGCAACGACGACGTGAGATACAAGGGCGCTTCAACCTATAAGGTCATTCTGCGCCGACTGTGATTTTGTAAGTTAATGAAATGAGTTATTGGTGTGTTCGATGATTATATTGTTTTCCTATTTTATATATAAATAAGAAAATGATGGTGATGATTGTAGAATGATATCTGCGTGTAATAATTTACCTGAGAGCATTGAGGAGTAAGAGGACTTGACACATTCAAAATGTTGTTAAATAAATAATTTTTTTTTATATATACAATTATTGTATTTAGAGTCTACCCACTCAGTTTTATAACTGATTTTCAGTAAGGGACTCAAAATCAAAGCGACCAAGCCAACCCTGTAGGCCCCGACGCAATCGACGAATGAGCGATAACCAACCAAATATTGATATTTTTAATAGAAAATATAGCAATCAGTGGTATGGACACACTCTTAAAAGGGAATGTCTTACTTTTCATTTAAGACATGTCTGAAACTTCATTTTATGTTTTAATTTTAAGACACCAACAAGAAAATGTTTTAATTTCAAACATACGTGCAAGACATCTTTAGGTTTTATGTTTGAAAACGGTATCATTGTAAGACATCACGTGTCTTGTGTTTCAAACACTATGATTTTAAGATGTAAATAGTGAATGTTTTAATCAAAATATGTCTTAAAAAAGGCTCAAATACGGTTTTCAAACATATTTCTACTTTAAGATATTAAAGATAAAACACAAATTAATCAAACGTCAGATACTTTATTTTCAAGGCCAAACATTGCACGAGTTTTTTGTTTGAAATGATAAATTCATATTATTTTAACTTTACATCTATTTCAAGATTGCATTGATACAATTTATGGTGCAAACACATCTGTAAATGCTTGATCCCTCACAAAAAGTAGAAAGGCTAACTATGACAATAAACAATTTATTAAAATATTATTATTATTATTATTATTATAAGATTTTTTAAGCATAAGCCCGCTTTAAGGACATAGTTATTGATTCATAGCAGTTGTCGAAAAAGTTTGCCCCGACTGGGGTTCGAACCCACCCAGCTCAATTGGTAGAGCTATGGCACGTTAAGCCGGAGGTTCTGGGTTCGAACCCCAGTCGGGGCAAACTTTTTCGACAACTGCTATGAATCAATAATTATTATTATTATTATTATTATTATTATTATTATTATTATTATTATCATTATTACCTTTTGAATAGACACTTTTGCAGTTGATGTTCAAAATATTGTTTAATCACATTAGGTACCCGCTATGTACTGTTCTCCCCTATAAGTAGGCCTACTTATTTCATAACACATTTTGTTGATTTGATTTGATTGGATATTGCTTAACGTCTCATATTTATGCACTTTGGCTAATCGAGACAATACAACAAAACACATTTTGTATGTGCCTAGTTATAAACCATAAATTAAACCTAAAAGTATTATAACATTTGTGAAATACTATAAATATATAGGTGTTTGAGGTGATGGCATGAATATGAAGGCCTTAAATAAATAAATAAATAAATAAATAAATTAATTAATTTGTATTTAGAGTCTATACCCACTCAGTTATATAACTGATTTCCAGTGGAGGACAGTAAACAAGTAACCAGCCAACCTGTAGCCCGAAGCAAACGATAAGTGAGCGATAACCAACCAAAGA
>JAMZAV010009843.1:0-22517 GCA_024449915.1 Sweltsa coloradensis
AAAACATCCCCCGCGTTCATGTTGAAAAACAACAATTAATAAATTCATTTTTGTAAGAACATGGTGTGCGTATAGTATAGTATTGTTTATGTATTTTCGACGACGCCCAGCAGCTGCTAACACAGGCTAGGGGTGAAAAAATAAACACCATTAAAACTATCATTCTGCTTGAAAGAGAACAGACAGAGCCATACGCAACAAAGTTACCATACCATGGTCTTGTCTTCTCAATAGAAACATTGCATGCTTGACGTATAAGCAAAAGGGGATAATACAAGAAAGATAGCAAAGTTGGAGGAACACACCATCAGCTTTGAGTTTAAAATGTAGCTAACGGGTAGATAAAGTTTTTGTATAGATGAAAGTGACGAAACGTATTGTTTAGAAAGACTGTCGGGCGCCGAAAGTCCATGCTGGAAGGGGAGGGGGGGGGGGGGGGGGGGTCTAAGAAATCTCTATATCGTCTCATGAAACAAGTTTTCTGGAAAAGTATATTTCCTGGCACAATGGGCAGTCTGGGGGCGATGCTCACCAGGAAGCGCGGGTCTGAGGAGCACAGCCCTAGATGTTTGTTTTTTTAAATTGCAAATGGTGGAATTTCCTACATTTTAGTGTGCTTTCGTCAATAATTAATAAAAATGTGAAGATTCACTACTGTTAGTTAACAAAATCTTACCACTTCAAAATTGAACGATGCTCTTGTTCGATATTGAGGGGAGAGGGAAAAACTATAGTGTTGCCCCCCTTGATTTCGCAGTAAGGGGGAGGTAAGTACAGTACCCCCTCTGCCACCACCCCCGGCTCCGGAGCCACTGGAGACAATCACAACTTTTTAGTTTTCGAGCTCGCTGCGACCGCCGCCATCTTGCAATTGCTACACAAAGTGAGGTTAGATTGCGAGAAGAGCCTGGGAAGAGCAAAGCATCTCTCGTTCTCAGCGCAACCCCTGACACCAACACCATGTTGCAACACAAAGTGAGGTTAGATTGCACCGCACCGCACCGAGAGTACTCTTAGTGTTCCGTGGTGTACCCGAGCGTACGTGTTGTCGAGAAGAGCCTGGGAAGAGCAAAGCATCTCTCGTTCTCAGCGCAACCCCTGAAAACCAACACCTGGCCCACTTAGACCATATAGACCTGGCCCACGTGGGGTACTAACCTGGCCAAAAACGTAGTCGTATTTTATCTATCAGTGCGGACTTTGGAAGTGTCGAATCTGGAGGCGTCACGCCCACTCTGCATGTTCAGTCCAGGCGAGGTTTGATTTTTGGGGCCAGGGTTGATTTTTAAAAACTTAATTTTTATGGATTATTCTATCCTGGTCTGATCGGCACGATTAAAGCAGGCAGGGGAAATGTATAAGACCCTATTTTTTAATTTTTTTTGTACATCCCAAACATTTTTTACAAAATTTTTTTTAGTTATTGTTATTACGCACCTCCTACATTTCATTCTTTGTCCCATACTCTTCACATTGGCACGTCTTGATTTGATTTGAGAAGGATGAGCAAGTACCAACTAAATTCGAATCTATCGTCTCGTCTGTTTCCCCCACAATGTTTTAGTTTACACGTCCGAGTCTGAGATCTCGAGTGTCTCCAACTTGATCTGTCTTTTTCCTTTCAATAGTTATTCACCATTCACCAACTTACATCGTCAATTTATAGTTGCTTTTATAGATTATAGCAGACTTTTGCTAGACTTCTCCACATTCTGTGTACCTTCCAGAGTGGACATGTAAGTTATGTTTTGTCAAAAAGGCGTATAGTGATTATTTTTTGAAGGGGGCAATCATGAGTTTGTTTTGCTTCTGCATGCTTGAGACAACTAGCCACAAGTCAGCACACACTCTAGTATACTGACTGCATCTAGTTTTTCAATTGTAGCCCTGGTGATGTTCTATGAACTGTATGCTTTAAGTTTGGGGGGGCACGGGAAATAGATGGGGGGCCGGGTAGGCTATCCCCCCCTGTTCCTACGCGCCTGCGCTGCCTGGCAACGCGGGCCAAGCCTCACAGAACGCACACATCACCTCTGCAGCTGTTGCCGGTAAATGGCAACTTATGTTGTTATGTTCGTGGACCTGGACATGCCTCATCTGTCTTCCGACCTTGGATTCGATCTCCGACCAATATCACGACCCAACTATTAAAACTTTATGTGTGTTCCAAAAATAACTTACAATACTAATAATCGCGCCTTTTTTTGGTTTGCATTACATTACATGTCCAGTTTCTTTTCTGCTGAGAAAAAATCAGAGTAAAAAAATGATTTCAAGATTGACAATCATTAATTTTAATTATTTTCAGCACGTGAGATGCAATTTAATAAGTAGAGTAGATGTCTATCAACAATTCAACGTAGGTTTCATTACCATTGCAACACTATATATAATATTTGTAACTCAAAGCCTAATTACTATCAGCCCAAATCACAACTAATTAGCGCTTTGTCCCCTGTTCTATGTCAAGGCCTTGAGAGGCGTAGTTTTAATGATTAACATGGCCGCCCCGGGCAGCGCCCACTTGCCTAATTCAATTACGCAATATTTTCGAATTAAAGTGCGAGTGCGAATGTGCACTATGATGTTTCTTTTGTTGACTCATTGGATATAATATGTTTTCACAATGTTATGTCCAGGGGCAAATAGTTTCAAAACACTTCACTACTCCTTATAAGCATCGACGACGCTGAGAGCTCTTTGTTGGTCAGTGTCCAGAACTTTCTGTTTTTTTCTACGTAACGGATTATCCGGGACAAAGTGAAGAAGAAAAAGTGAGCAGGTTGAATGTAAATAGGCATCTCCTTCGTAACTATCTACACTACAATTAATTAATTTACTGGTTAATACTCGATTGACATTCGGTTGCCAAGATGTGACATCATTATATCAATTATTATCAGAGGTGCCAGGCGCGTAGAACTCTTTTTCGAGTTAGGTGGTGGGGATGATGAGCTTATTTTTGTTTCTGCATGCTTGAGACAAATATACCCTATGAAAACTATATTATACTGACCAATTGTAGCACCGTGCTGAACTGCTGAAGAACGGCGTACTGGGGGGGGGGGGGGTTACAGGAAAAGTGGGGGGCGATTACCCCCATCCCCCTTCCTTCCTTCGCACCAGAGAGATGCTTGATTGCCAGGCGGCCTTACATGGGCTTCGACCATAAGTTATTACTTATTGTTAGGGACCCTGAGACATAGCAAAATAAAAGTTCTCATTTCCTTATAAAAAATCTTCAATTTCAGTATATAAACTCAAGGTGAAGGCATCATTTCGTCATAAAAATAGCACTGTAATCACTACCCTTCAACAAAATGAACACGTATTTACATCAACGAAAATACCCTAGTAGCACACGGAAGTTTAGTTTATCCATGGCCCATGACTAGTTGGGCATGGTTATTGCTAGGCCCATTGACGAGTTGCCACGGAATGGATTTAGGTAAAAGGTTGACACATGGCCCATGCATGATGCACCACACGGCAGGGACAGTGGCCATGGCAACCACCTGGCACATAAACGAAGCGCCACAGCCCGGCTAGTAGATCATGGAAATCACATGGCAAATACACGACGCGCCACAGCCCGGCTAGTAGAGCAAGGCAATCACATGGCACATACACGACGCACCTGAGTGTGGCTAGTGGTGCATGGCAATCGCATGGCACATACACAATGTGCCACAGCTTGGCTTATAGAGCATGGCAATCACGTGGCACATACACGACGTGCCACAGCTTATCGATCGATAGTGGCGCTATCTCTATTGCATTAGAGAAAATATTCACTAAATAATTACAATAATGTATTTGTTGCCTCCATTAATTATTATTGTTAGCTAAGCTTGTATACACACGGTGCGTAATTTTCGGGTTAATATTTTTCTGTTACAATATAAAGCATAGAATTCATACTGCAATCTCTGTAAGTTTGAAACCAAGTTAGCACGTACGTGCACCTTCTACACTTGATTTTGTTGGTCTTGATACTTAGAAAAATTTTCAGTACTCTGGTCTCTCTTCTCTGAGGAGAATCAATAAGAGTCTTTTTTTTACCTCAGTACATTTGCTCCATACATGACAAGGGTATCAGGGTATTATCGTACATTTGCGCCACGCATGGCAAGCTCCATGGGCAGTACCACGCTAACCATGCAAGTGCCATGTTTAAAAGTCATCCAAGAAAATTGATTGTACTCGCGGCCAAAACGTTGCATGGCCCATCGACGAATGTCGGGCATGGCCCATGCGCGATCAACGTGCATGGCCCGTGCGCGATTACCACGCGTTTTAATGAAAAGTAGGCATGGGTATTTTACGCTTACCATGCATGTGCCATGTTTAAAAGTCGTCCATGGGTTTTGGTTGTACTCGCGGCCAAAACGTTGCATGGCCCATGGACGAGAGTAGGACATGGCCCATGCGCGATCAACGTGCATGGAACTTGCGCGCTAAACGTGCATGGGAGTTGCGCGATTAGCACGCATGGTGCAGAAAAGTAGGCATGGGTAATTTAAGCTAACCATGCATGTGCCATGTTTAAAAATCGTCCATGGGTTTTGGTTGTACTCGCGGCCAAAACGTTGCATGGCCCATGGACGAGAGTAGGGCATGGCCCATGCGCGACTTTCACGCATGGTACTGACAAGTACGAGTACCTTGTGTCCTGCATGGCTAATTGGCGCTAGCCATGCAAGTGCCATGTTTAAAAACCATCGATGGGTTTTGGTTGGACTCGCGGCCAAAACGTTGCATGGCCCATCTACGAGTGTTGGGCATGGCCCATGCGCGGACGTTAAGATAATCGTCCATGGCCCATGCATGGCACTTAACGGTGTGCTACTAGGGTAGGCAGTGGCGTAACTTACTAAGCGCGGGCCCCCCGCGAACGTAGTTCACTTGGGCCCCTCTATAATAAAGGTGGTGTAAGTGGCGAGCCTCTGTGGGCGGAGGTTGGGGGGGGGTTAACTTACATAATGACTTTACGACGGTTTCATTTTTGAACACTAAGAAATATTACTCTTCAATCATGCTAACCATTTATTTACTCAACAAGCAGTCCAAAATTGCCAAGAGGAGGCCCTAAAAACAACGTGTTGTGGAACCAAAAAAATGTTACCAAATAATATAATAATAAAAAACTTAAATTTTGAATGTGGTTGATAAATGTTTGCATTTGGAAGAACATTTCATATTTTATTTCATTTTAAATAGGACCTATTATTTTATTGATAATGTGACCGTTGACCTTGAGTACCAATTTGTTTAATATTTACACAAATGTATCATGTGACCACTCGTTGTCAAAAATTATACCTAGATTAAGAGTTAGTTAAATTAAAAGATCCAAATGTGTTTTGCAATGCTTTGGGTAGGATTATTTTGTGAACTTTGACCCACGAACAAAAAAAAATCCTGGTTTTATCCGTAAGCATATTTAGTTTTTATTTGCTCTAAATATAAATCAGGGCTTATTTATTGTTTGGAACGCTTGGTTATACAAAATTGGTTCAAATAACTGTAATATCTGCTTGAATTTCACCTCAATAATTTATAATTTGATAACTTACAGTTCCTATTTCTCGTAAGTATAGTCGTGTTGTTTTATTGGGAAGTCTGCCCAAGGGTGCAATGTATGTCCCTCTTCAGGTGTCTATAACTAGGTATATATTTTGCTAGAACAATTGCGAAGGGATGCCCGAGGGCTGTTTTATAGAGGACTCATCCCTTGCATAAGCATTTATGGCTAAGGAAAACCTCGGAAAAACCTTCAGTCAGGATTTCCGATCTCAACGGGATTTCAAACCCGGGATCTTCGTGAATCAGCCAAAAGCCAACACTGCTAGTGTAATCAGTAATCACTCGCTGATGAAGTTATGAAATTTTGAGTGCTTTTCAAGAACTTATAGATATCCTAAGATATCCAGTTTGTTTAGTTCATTGCGTGGCGACAAAGTCTGACTAAAGCTAAACACTGTATGATCATCCCGTTCCGGGCCCCTCATACCCCCGGGCCCCCCCGCGACCGCGGGGCTGCGGGGGCGGTAGTTACGCCACTGAACATAGGCCATATAAAGTTAACTTTAAATTGGAATTTACGAGGCGTGTTCGATAATACTATTTTCAATTGCCATGGTATACCAACTATACGTTAAAACAGAAATAATTATTTCAATGCCCGATTGTCAAATTAATTGCATATTTTGGAGCTAAAACTTACAGAATAGTAAGAATAGTTTCCGATTTTACTCTAATTTATCAGAAAAGCATGATTATTGCCTTATTTCGCTGCTTAATAATATAACAGTCATAAATTATTAAGGCTGCCTATCTGATATAGAACACACAAAACTAACAAAATTACTAACAATTCGTTTTCTATTTACACTGGCCAGGAGAATTAAAGTTGCGAGCATCCAGGTCATCTTGTCTTCTTTCCCTAAAACTAAAACACAAACACTTAAATACTCCAATAATTCGACAGCGTGTTGATGGTCCATTAATGACGATATCATTTTATTGCCTTTCAACTGACACTGACACCAGTTAAAAAACCTCTCCTCAACCGTTTTATGACCACGTTTTTACGACTGTCTCCTGCACCCTTATCACATTACTTTAATGATTAATCTTTATTTTGGTTTCTAATGGATTTTTTAGTTGGTTGTTTGGATGAAGCAGACCCCCCCCCCCCCCCCCCGACTTGTTCGCGAGACTCGGGTCTTGTCTTCGCGTTCATCAGACGGTCGGTCTTGCTCTCAAGCAAACATCCTATGTAAAGAACACACACAAACTCCCAAACAGAAGCAACGAGGAACCGAGGAGGATATTTAAAAAAGGAATACTTTGCTTTCCCCCCTTTTCTGTCTGATCATGACCAGCCCCAACATCAGATTCCCATGTGTAACGCGAGACCGCTCGACAAAGATAGCGGCTACTAGCTGGTCGGAAAACATCGGCACTCCCCTCAGAAGATATGGTTTCCCGGGTAGGGATGAGTTACTGATCTGAATCAGGCAATATATTCCTCTTGGTTTCAAAATACCAAGCAAAAGTTGATTTAAAAAAACATTAGATTGAGATTTTATTTTGTAATTATAAAATTGATTTTAGGTTTTTTATTATTATTATTTATTTAAAAATGTAATGACATAAAATAGCAGTCTGGTCAAAATGATGGTTGTGAGAATAGGGCAAGGGCAATTTATTTATTATTTATTTAACGTCCAACTGAGATTGCAAATGTTCTCAAATTATAAATGTCATTGGTCTACTGTTACAGATCATGAAATTGAACTGATCAGGAACCAGAAAAATAGTTTAATGTTAATTTTCTGTAAAATCCTGAAATTCACACAACGTACGTACGAACAGAAAGAAAGTACTCAAAACAATTATACAAAAACCAGAGCTACGGAAGGGAGAGGGGGGCGGGGTTGTGTGAACTGGACAGGTGAAATATTTTCCAACAAGGTCAGGTTTGGGACAATTCGAGATGGCAAAATATTCCCCTTTTCAAATAGTTTCTGTTTGGTGAGGCCCGTGAGGGGGTGGGAATGGGTGTTTTTTTGTCCCTAAGTTAATAATCTTTTAATTTATATTAGTATCAGTATTTGAACGAAGGGCACTGAGCTCTTGCTTCGAACATAGAATTCAAAGAGAAATTATTCCTCATCTTCCAGTCCAGTCCCAAAACTCCAAAATGTGTGACATGGCACACAAACCTTTCAATCCATCTTACACAACGGTTGATTGTTGAAGTCTTGAAGAGCAAAGATTGTGTGGAGAAGTAAGCGTCACAAGGAATAATCAATTAATCACTGTCACCGCCCCACCATGACAGAAATAATTATGATGATGATGATGTCAAAAATCTATATTATGGGGGGCGATGAATTATAAGTGAGGTTTCCAGCGATAATTTCATAGAAATCACGTCGAGAGGAATATATTTCCAAGTGTGGGGGGTCGTCACAACCATTACGAGCGCTATCACAATATACTGAACAAAATTGGCGTCATAAATCGCGCCCTTCTCTCGCAAAGTGTGTAAAACACATGTAAAACCACCTAGCACGGAGGAGCTTCACTCGCACAATGACCGAACCTATTGATAACGTCAGTACCAATTCAACCCGTTCGAATAGAAATAAAAAAAATCCGTACTCGATTTATGACGCATTGCCCACGGTTGTAAAGCACAGTCAGGCCTAACAGAATAGAAACAGCGACTATAATGGCTATAATTCTCAATCGCTGTCATATGGAATCACTCGAAGGAAAAGGGTTGGTGTGAAGGGTTAACTTGAGTGTGTTGGGCACAAATCATCCCCCTAGAAATGTCCTCAAAAAGTCTATTTATCTCCACACGGTAGAGAAACAAAAATCTACCCCTTTTGTTTCGACCCTTCACTTTTTAAAAGGCGAAGGAAATTTCGGGTGAGTGGAGATCACCCTGTTTTCACGGAAAGCCACCCCCCCCCCCCAACCCCCCCCCAACAGAGAGGAAGTTCAAACCGACGAGAGAGGGAGAGAAAAGGTTTCCCGTTTAGAGCACATAATTGACCCTTGACGCCCCCTCGAAATGGGGGTCATTGATTGGACTTGTGATGATACTCCCCTTCGTCACAAAAAATTTTCCATCTACTTTCTTTCCTCCCTCTCTTTTCTCTCTTCTTTGAATTGTGTTTTGAACTGGTAAGTAAATGCGTTTACAGTTTCGCACTGTAGTTTTTATAGTGCGGTGCCCCGGTGCCGTGTTGTGTTACGTAACGCGCACGGAATGTTGGCAGGGGGATAAGATGGCAGGTCTAAAGAAATGCAGGTAGATGCACTGACACTTCCTTGGACCATCTGACCTTGTGCTCGGAAATTGTTGTTTGTGTTACTTGTGGGACAGGACAGGGGATGTGGGGTGTGGATAGGGAAGGGAAGTCGTTTATGAGAAACAGTATATATCACTTTGTCACAATAGGATTAACTAATAATTTACATCTTCATTTGATGAGGGGGGGGGGGGGACGACTCACGACTTGTGTGCTTTTGAATAAAATATTAGTACCCCAATCCAAACTCAAACACAAAACCACTGCCTATAGTTTCTCTTTGATAGATAAACATCTAAACGACTTAGGTCAAACTTATATATTTTGGTTTTCCGATTTAGGTACCAGATACGTTTTCTTTTCTGTCTCCTCTCTATCTATTCTGTCCTCCTTTGTAAATAGATAGACGTTAAATAAATCAAAAGAAATAAAAATGTATTGTAACAATTATTTGTATACTTTGTTTTCGTCTTATTATATTCCAATCTAAAAATAAATATGGGTCATGGAAAGAAAGCTATAGTTGCCGGCCCGTTGTTATAGCTTCTTACCTTGTCTGCACTTAGCCACCCCCTGGTTTTATCACCTGTAATACAGGGTACACTTCCAGCTGAGGTAACGGTAACTGAGAAGGGGAGGGGAGGATTTTATTTACGATGTTATCAAATGATGTGGCTACAGCATCATGTTGAGTGTTACTCCGAAAGAAAGGGATGAAACCGTTTATAGATCGAGACTTTTAGTTTTTTATTTACCCTCTTATAAAGCTTGTGTGGGGGCATGTCAAGAAATCGTAACCGGGTTGGTAAGAAACGTCTTCCTAGTCGGAGGTCCTGGGTCGAATCTTGTGAGGAGTAAGTGAACGTATCACGTTACTAAACGAAAAAACTTTTGGAAATGTGCATATTATTATTTCAGCAAAAATTGGCAGTCGGTTGGATCGCTAGCCACACGAGTTTTGAATATATTACCTTGTTTTGGTTTTTAAAGGTCCCTATCCTGCACATTTGACGTTTCTCAAAAAGCCTAAGGTACTGATCTGCAGGCACAATCATTGTGATTAGGTGACAGTGATTGGTGAACAGTTTGCACAGTTGGCAAGGAGGGATCACGTATACACACACGTTAGTCGTTATGGATTCAATATATGGCGATTAGCCCGGAGATAAATGCTAAAATACAGGATTTTATACTTCCATGCGTCTCTACAATGTATCGAGACAGTGGTTCGGGAATGTTGCAGTTCGGTGGTTTCTTCCGCGAAAGTTTTTGATACTCCCTGATTTTTAGCAAACCTCATATCGTTTGAAGGGGATCGTCTAATAAATCAGTTTTTTCTTTTCGTTTTTCTTTTTTCTTTTTTTTAACTTTTAACTTTTTTCTTTTTTTTCTTTCCTTTTTTTCCTTTTTTGTCTTTTTCCTTTTCTTTTCATTCCCCACCCCTTTTAATATTTGATTCATTCATAAATTGCATTTTAATCTTTTATTTGTTATCAAATTTGTTGAGTTTTTTAATCATTTGTTGTAATATTACTATTTCAGATATCACTAAATGTAGTTCATTGTTGTGTCTGCATCTATGTAATTAGATTTATTTAGTTGTCCTCCTTTGTAAATCAGTTTTTAAAACTGAATAGGATAGACGTTAAATAAGTAAATAAATAAAAATAAATGTGTGAAGACAGGTGACCGTTCAAAAACAAATCTGCACTGCACTAACACACACGTTCCATTCCACAATCAAATGAAATGTATCAAATTGTGCCAAATTCTATAAGGATACTGACATAAGAATTTTAGTTGAAAATAATTTGACTGAGAAAACGCTATAGTGAACAGTTAGTTGTAAATGAAACGAAATTTTCAAATCCGATGTGCCGTGTTGTATTTTAAAGGGATTTATAGGCCAACATGTAATTGTTGGGACATTTTCCTTACTTACAGCTAATTAAAATAATTCGTCCTCATACGCAATGCTCTACTCTCTTGTGTGATGCGTGGCCCGTGAGTGAAAGTCGGTGTGACGCAATACTCCACTTTTCTTGTGTCTTTTCGGTTTTTAGAATTTTTAAATAGTAATTGGCAGGGGAAACAGAAAGTTTCCAAAGTTGGTTCAAATCAAATCGCCAGGGCTTGATTTGCCTTGGCAGATTCAGACGAGAAACTATGCATAAGTTTAGATTACCAACATTTTAGATGCCATCATCAATCACAACATTTCAAAGATGTTGTTTATTGACTTTGTATCAATTCACAAATTTGCTTATTGGACATAATTTTGGTGGTACATTGATTTTTCCTATTTGGTTGAAACTTTGTAACAAATATGGTTTAAATAGGTGTTCGTTGTTTTCTTCTGCACAAAATGGGGTTTACCCTGTGAGAATCGTAATTCACAAAGCGCGACTGCCGCAGTATATAAAATGTACGGTCACAAATCACAATATAATAATTGAGTATCAAGAATATGAAATACCAACAAAATTATTATTGCTTTCCCCCCCCCCCCCCCCGAAAGAAAATGATGTCTTAAATTAGATATTGCGCCTAAATTATTTCAACATTAACCATTCCATTCGTGAGTTGTCTCTGTGATTCAATAGAAGGAAGGACAGCCATAAATTTATTTAGCATCAGAGATCACGAACGATTTCACAAACACATCTATTTACAATTAAGTTCCTTTCATAGATTTTTTGGTACAAATATCGCTATAGAAAATGTCAAAAGTGAAACGAAAATTGAAATGGCTTTGGCGTTTTGAGCGCGCCTGCGTGTATGTGCTCAACACTAGGACGGGGAGGCCGTGACAATAGCCAGCAAACAAGGGGCCGTGCATGGCTCTGGCCACGCGCAGTGTGCTTCGGCCAAATGGGGGAAAACGAATTATTTTTATTCTATGAGTCTTTTATTGAACTATTCAGATTTATGTGGCAGATGATGGAAAAACTATTGAAATATACCTTACTGAAATGGTGAAAGATATGTAGTTTGTTAGTTTGCGAACTTCTGTTTGATATATTTGTATGAATTTGACACGGTCAGTATTGCATTGTATGTATGTTATATTCTTTAAAATTAATTTTGTTGATTACTCCCGATTTTTGTTTTGTATTTTTTTTTCTTCCCTAACTAACTAGCGCAAAAAATGTATTTTAATATCAACGTTGGATATGTTCGTGTGTTGTGCCCCTTTGTGATCAAGTAACAACCAACCAATGGAAACACATCAACCCACTTTCAATGGAGAAACTCGATAATCGTTTTATTAATCGTTAATGTTATATTTAAATAAAATGTGTGGCTTTATGCTTGATGAAATTGTTGGATTTGTGTTGTATAAACACATATTTATAAAATATTTTAAGAATCCCGCCAATTTATGGAAGCGGAGTCATTTCACAAAGTGTTGTAAGTGCAGTCAAATATTTGAATCCAAATAAAGTTATAAACAAATAATTTATTGTAATAACGGGCTGGCCTAGGTGATGTTTCGACGCAGTACAAGTGGTGTGTGATTCGTACCTTGAATTTTGGCGACCAGATTTGAAACACTTCAAGAGTCGGCACCATTAATTTTATGATGGTGTTTTGTGCATGGACATTTCGGGAATTTATACCAAACAATGAAAAAGTACATTAGGTGCGAACCGACCCGTGATAAAAATTCTGTTCAGATATTTTTCTTTCTCACTATCTGTAAAATGGGCCAAACTTCGACGCGTTATACTTCTAGTCGTCCGTTAACTTTTACCAAACTATCAAGACACCCCCCATTAACACGCAGAAAAATCCATTTGGTTCACTACCCACTGTAAACTGTTAAAGTACATTTGTGACCGAGACGGAAGGCGGGAGCTCAACTTCCCATCACCCCCCACTCCACCCCCACCCACCCTATCCAAAGAGTTCCTACGAGCCTCATTCCTGCCTAACCATAATTAGTAGTCATATCCATTTCACTATTTTCTGTGACACTTATTCCTATTTACATCCTGTTATGAATACAATTTCATATCTTGTTTGGTTTTTCGCAATAATATAACAATGTTGTTTGTGTTTACATCAAAAAATAAATGCAAACCGTAACATGGCAAGTAGCATTCTCAACGCTGTTTCACTTCACACACACAATTCCAAATCAAATCAAAATGATCTGGGAACGAAGCACGTTATCTTGGAATTAACTCTAGCAACAATTAAATCGATTTTAAAAATTGTATGATTTATAGTAGCAAATGATCTTTAGTAGGGGTTTATTTTGATTTGGCTAATACCACTTAGTAGTCGTACACGTACGTAAGTTGGTGCAAACGATGTGTTTGAGCCTGTGAATGTTGAAAGTGCATCAAAACTATTAGAACCGTCTCTTTGTTTCCACGCGAGAATAAGACGCGCATCATTGGCGTTGCATCTCAGGTGGAGCTGCTAGGTTTACCTCCTCGCCAGAGTTTTAATATCTCATAAAAAACTTGTTTCTTTGTTCTCTCGAATAGTTTCGATGACCTTCGGATTCTCTCACCACCCCTACGCTGAGAAGAGGACTTGGACTCGTCCATTCCAAACATTAAATTAGAGGGGTGGGGGTTTCGTCTCATTTTACCAACCATCCTCTGGAATCACGAAGCCTACCTCAACAAACACTACAGCCGGTGTCGGAACAACTACACAGGTGAACTGAACTGCGTTGTAAAAATAAACTAAACGTTTCCTTCGCACTAAAATACAAAATACACAATTCAGCATGGTGTTCGATCATCCCTGTATCTGCGCGTCTTCCGTGTTAGAAGAAAAATTAAATAACCCGACCTATTCAATATAAACTATTGCGCTTCATTGACCATATGTTACATTGGGTAGCTACGCTAGCACGAGATTTTCTTGGTGTGTTTTGCACATGTTGGAAGAAAGACCCGGAAATCTCCCTCGGGCCAGCGTATGCCACCGTGGCAAGCATATGCCACGTTACTGTTCGCTAGTAGGTGGAAACTGTAATGCCAGGGAAAGAAGAAGCTGCGCTCGAACTGACTATTGGTATAGATCAAGGCCTATTACTTATTTTTACAAATTCAAAAACAGGGAGCAGGAGCGAATGAGGGAAAAAGAGAGGGAAAATACCCCCCCACTTCTTTCCTGACCCCCTACTTTTGTACTGTGGAACCTCTCATTAGATAAATCAGATCGTCCAAATTATCCAGTTTGCCGTTCGTCAATCCGGACCACGGCTACAACTGAAAAACTAACAAGTGACAGCAAATACAAAGCCAGTGCCTAAAAAATGTAACTGAAGTCACTCAAGTGACATTAGAAATTTAGTACGACCGACTGTATAAAGGAATATACGAATGTATACGAAGATGTCCATTCGCTGAAAAAATACTTTTGTTACATTCGATTGGGCAAATTTGTAATCTTTGATAAGAAACGCAATGTGGAGGGTAGAGTAGGACAAAGTGTTTCACAGGAGGACCAAAGACCAAGGAGGTATTGCTATGATCGGCCACAAGAAGATAAACTTCGCTCAGTGAGGGGGACCAGAACTTTTCGAAGTGTGCGTACAACCCCTCTTCCCCCTCCCCCCCACCACCACCCCTCTCAATAAACGGCATCTCTTTGATCTTCCTTCTTCCCTCGCACACGCCACAATCAGTCTCTCTCTGACACGACGGTGAGCACAGGCCGGACTTCTCTCCGCCAATGGGTCACGTCCTGACCCCTCGGCTCGAGCCGACCACTTGCCAACAACAACTTCCTGCAGACACAGATTTAACATGATCGCAGGTTGTGGGGGAAAGATATTTAATAAACCTGGAGGGTTTGTCTCGATTTCAGGTGCCATCAGGGGTGGGCTACATGGGAACTTGATAAGAAATCTATTTTCGTTTCAAAATTGATAACAGTTGGAGTTGCCATAGATTGCAAATACTGGCTATTCTAAAACACCATAGTTCTTAGTGTAGTAAAAGAGAGTCCTAAAATCAAGTGCGTATAGAAACTCTTTCGTAATGGGGGGTGGGGGGGGCGGTGGAATTTGGAGATTATAGATAATGATTGATTTTGCGTGTGCATCCTTCCAACTATAAATTTCAAAAATTCCAACTATTCTTAAGCACAAGTCAGCATACCCTATAGGTATACTGATTGTTATTAATTTTCAGTTGTACTTGTGGCCGGTGTTCTGATTTCTGAAGTGGGGAGGTCACAAGAAAAAGTGGGGGGAATCCCCCCCTAACTACGCGCATGCATGACATGTTGCAATGTGCCGGTCAGCTGGTCGGCCTTGCAAACAGGAGTTTAAAATACGTTCTATTCTACTCATATCAAAGATGAATTTGGGGGGCAGTTATATGACCAATTATACTCACTTATTTAAACTATTTTTATACAAATATTTTATTATATAATTTCGGATCCCGACGACTTATCAGAAAAAGTATCGCTTTAGGCTGATAATTGTCAGTAAAATACTTCAATAATAATTTCGATTCTATGTCTGTCAGCCACAATATCGCAATGTTGTGGAACCCCTGTTATTATTCCATCATCATAAAAAATAATTGATTGAAAAATCTAAAATATGTTGCTGACAATATACTGGATTCAATTCAGATGGTAATTGGTACTTGTGCGAACCGGTCGTACCACGACATCATCGGCGTCAAGGTCTCTGGGAGATAAACAACTGAATTAGTCTTAATTAATGTGCAATCATTCTTGAGAACGGTTTGATTGGAAAGAAAGGCGATGCTGAAATACAAACAAACGTGGCTGTGAATAATCCAGGAATTTTGAAATTGTTATTTATAAATGCATTGTGTACTGAAGTGTTTCCAGCTTTTTTAGAATAAAAAATAGTCATCAAACATTGTTCAAAAATCAAAACACATGTATGTTGACGAACTGTAAAATATTTTACGTTGTTTTTCTCTGAATGCAAATGGACATAAATCGGTTTCTAATATGTCCAGTGAATCAGGGGCGCCGACTCCGTAGGTGCTCAGGGGCTGAAGCTAAAAAGGTGGGGCGATTGCCCCCCCCCCCCCTTAGATTTTGTTTGCGCGACCAATTACCATCCTTATTGTGCAATTTTTTCGATTTTTAACGCGGTTTTAGGCCTTCGAAAGTAAGTAAATTTCGGAAATTTACTCGCCTTCGCCGGAAGAGAACATTTAAACGGGTTGAAAGTTTGAAACTTTCAAAGGACACTGATTTTGCAAAATCGCACTACCTCCCCCTCCCCATAGATACGTGGATAGGTAGTTTTCGATTTATAATTATATGAACATCTTGACAAAAAATCCCAGGACCAGATCCGCTACTGGAGAAAATGTATCCAATTCATGACAGTTAAAAAGGATAATTTTTCCTTCGAAATGTCAATGAAATATTTTATGCAGCCCCTCGGAATTTAGAAAACCCAGCGCCCAAGTCCAGTGTCTTTCGAACTCGCCCCCCGGGAAAAAATAGTTTGCGAATTTAAAAAATGTGATCATGTAAGTACAATTTGTTTTGATTCTTAGATGCCAAGCTCTCCTTCCAAAGTCTTCGGCTGTGAATGCTGTGAGATATAGAAGTTGAGCCAAGCATTTCATTCTTTCTCCCCAGTTTCGCATTGAAAAGAAGAAGATCATTTCGCCTGTTGACGAGCGCCAAGCCAACATTTTCGTGGTAAAAAAAGTAAAAATTTTAAACTCAAAATCATAAAAAAATTACTTGGCCATTGAATTTGGTACGAGGGCTCTAAAAAGTCAATGGCCAAGTAATTTTTTTTATGATTTTAAATTTTAAATTTTTACTTTTTTACCACGAAAATGGTTGGCTTTGGCGCTCGTCAACAGGCGAAATGATCTACTTCTTTTCAATGCGAAACTAGGGAGAAAGAATGAAATGCTTGGCTCAACTTCTATATCGCACAGCATTCACAGCCGAAGACTTTGGAAGGAGAGCTTGGCTGCTGTTTTTTTTTTTTTTTTACAAATTTTTGTATTTGGTAAACTTATACTGGTGTACGTCTTTTTATGCTGGGATGGGGTGGGGTAAGATTTTACGAACCATACTTTTATACCCCGCTGTTCTCGTGAATTAAAAAGTTTATGTGAGAATGTTAGACTTTTATTATTATTCGGGCCTTGTAAGTGTGGGGTATGTTATACTTTGGTTACAACAACAACCGTCATGAATGTTGCCCAATTTATTTTATCTTAAAATTTGGGCCTATAAAATATAAACTATAACAAAAATCAATTTTCTTTGTCTTGAATCTATAAAGACAAATTTAAACAAAAATACGAAATTTAAACTTATCTTAACAAATGGGAAATATATATATCTTTTTTCCCCAAAATTTTTTTTTTTCCCAAAAAATTTTTTTTGGTTTTTGTTTTTTTCTCATTGTGTAGGCATATTAATTAACCGAGAAAGAGAGAACCCGGATTAAACAAATAGTTATAATAGTTAAGCTGTAATCTCTTTTCCGGCGGTCGAAAGTTCGATCCCAACCCCTGCAATCCTGACGTTTTTTTTCCCTAAATACGAGTGAACCCTCGGGAGGGCACGACCACATGTGAAGAAAAAAAAAACTAATAGCGTTGGGATTTATTTTTAATAATGCAAAGTCCATTTGAACATTACCCCTACGATCCCGCAACTTTATCTTGTTTTGAAACCCCCACAAAACGATATTAAAATTTCGTCAAAACTCTCAAAACAAAAGGGGTTTGACAGAACTATTGCTGTACGTAA
The DNA here is from genome assembly GCA_024449915.1 of Sweltsa coloradensis. Classification (NCBI taxonomy): domain Eukaryota; kingdom Metazoa; phylum Arthropoda; class Insecta; order Plecoptera; family Chloroperlidae; genus Sweltsa; species Sweltsa coloradensis. The sequence goes on from JAMZAV010009843.1 coordinate 17,574, forward strand.
AAAAATCTTAATGTTTTCGTTATTTTAGTCATGCTTTTGAGATTTAATTAAAACATGCAACCAAACCTTACTGATTCATAAAAATTAGCTTTTTCAAGCGCCCAAAAAAACTATTACTTTTTTTTTTTTTTTTTTTTTTTTTAAGGCTGGTGTGGGTTTTTTGCTCAAAGGGGGGGAAAATTTTTTGATGTCCTACGAAAAATGTATTTTTACACAGACGTGAAATAAAAAAAAATAAAGCATACCACCTGACTGCAGCATGTAATTTTTTGGGAAGCTAAGTCTGCCTGGACGCCGAGTGCCCATTACTCGCCATTACCACAACTGGGTAATGAGTGTTTCACACTGGGGTCTCAATCATCTCGGTCCTACATCCCCGTGCGCAAGGCTAGTTGGTTTTCCTCTTTTACACTATTTTAAAAATAAGCAAAGTCCCCCCCTTTCCCTCACATGCACACCGTTTTTTTGTGGACTATTTTTCCACGGACGAGCTTTTTTTCCCGGAACATCTGCCGAGACTGCAATTAAAAATGCAATTTTATGTTTTAAAATAAAAATTAAAAATTTTGTCTGGGGGGGACACCCTAAGTAGTAAAAAAGTTAGCTAGACGGGGGACAAAAAACTATAATCTGCTGCGTAGATAATGATGTTTTTGTTGTTAAATTTGAATGCAACAAAAACGCATGATGTATAAGGTTGGACATCAATATAATACGTTTTGGTTTTTACTGTTTTTTTTGTTTTTTTTTTGTTGTTTTTTTTTTTTTTTTTTTTGTAGTAAACTGATTCAAAACGGGGCAGTATTAAAAAACGCAACATATTTATAATTGCGTTTGAAAGAAATATATAAAAATCCAATTAGATCCAAAATTATATTGAATTAAAAAATGTCCCGCAATATTTGATAAAAAATTTGGATTGCTAAAAATGTCAATACTCATTTGTTGAACATTATACATTTTAATTTATCGTGGGATACGGATGAGACGCAAACAAGCCAAATTTTTAAAAAAAATTTTTACAAAAAAAAGGGGTTCACGGGAAAATAAGGGGGCCCCCCCTCCCCCTCCCGTCTTTTAACTATATAGGAAAGTTCCAAAAGTTTCAATCCCAAAAAGCGAAAATTAAAAAACTAAAAATTTTTTTTTTTTTTTGGGTTTTTGTTTTGTTGTTTTTTTTTTTTTTGTTTTTTTTTTTTTTTTGTTTTTTTTTTGTTGTTTTTTTTTTTTTTTTTTTTTTTTTGGGGTTTGGGTTTTTTGGGCCCCGCCCGGGGGCGGGGGTTTTTTTGGGGGGTTTTTCCCTTTCCCTTTTTAAAAATAAAATTTATTTTTCCAAACCCTTTAAAAAACCCAAAACAAGGGCCCCTTTAAACCCCCCTTTTTAAAAACCCAAAACCCCAAAATTTTTTTCCCCAACCCAAAAAAAAAAAAAAGTTTTTTTGGGCCCCCTTTCCCCCCGTTTTTCCCCGGGTTTTTTTTAAGGGGAAAAAAGGTTAAATTTTTTTGGGGGGGGTTTTGGGGGTTTTTTTTTAAAGGGGGTACATAAATTTTTATCGAGCAAGGCTTTTTTAGGGAGGAAAACTTGGGAAAAATTTTTTTTTTACCTTGGTAAATCCGCATTTTTTTCCCCCAAAACACCACTTTGAAATTTAAAAAAAATGGAAAATAAAAACTTTACCCCCTTTTTTTTTAAAAAAACCATTTTCTTTTAAAACTAAATGAAATTTTTTTTCTTTTTCAAAAGGATAAAAAAAGTGAAATTTGGGGTTTTTGTTTTTTTGGTTATTAAGGTAAATGTTAAAATTTTATTTTTTGGGGGGTTTGGGGGCGACCCCCCAAAAATTTGATGTTTTTGATTTTCCACAAGTGTTAAAAAATAAAAAAAGAACTGGGGGGTTTAATTTTTATCATTTTCCCCCCCCCAAAATTTTTTTCAACTATTCAATTTTTGCCGAAAATAAATTGAAAAGATTAAAATTTTGGGGCGTGAAACATTTATTAATTTATTTAATTGAAATACCAAAATTTTATTTAGGTGTGGGGAAAAACCAAATTTTTTTTTCACCTTTTCATTTACCAGGGGAAAAATTTTTTTTAATTGGGGGGGGGGGGGGAAAATTTTACTTTTGGTTTTTGCCTTTTTCCATTCAAGGGGGGGGAAAAAAGGGGGGGGGGGGGGGGGGGGGGGGGTTTTTTGGGGGGGGAAAAGGTTTTTGGGTGGGGGGGGGGGAAAGTTTTGTTGGGGTTTTGGGGGGGGGGGGGGGGGGGGGGGGGGGGGGGGGGGGGGGGGGGGGGGGGGGGGGTACCCCCCCGGTCCCCTAAATAATAAATTTTTCCTTTTTTTTTTCCCCTTTTACCAATTCCCGTTTTTGGGGCCCCCCCTTCTTCGGAAAATCCATCTATTTCCCAGCCAGGGCGTTATCTATATAAAAAAAGAAATGAAAATTTTTCCTTTTAGGGAAAAAAAACCCCCCCGATTTTCCCCCTTTTTTTTTTCGGGGGGGGGGGGAGCTGATGAGTTTTGGTTTTTTTTGCTTCTTCACCATATAACCAAAAGTCAACACAGTACACACCCTTTTTCACCAAATTTTTCAGGTTTTAGGAAAAAAAGGGGGGGCCCCCTCCCTTTCTCTGCCCCTGATTTCCATAATTCTCAAAAAGTAATCTAATCGAGACGTGGCGCAAGTTTAGCGTAACGGGGAAAAACAAAGATATGCAAAGTATCTCCCCTGTCCCCCATGGGTCCAACTGCTCTTTCCACACGAGATAAAACCCCCCCTTACGTTACAGCCGCAACTAAAAGTAAGGGGAGGGAGGGGGAAAAATGCTATCTAAATTTGCAACCTCACATTGTACATTGTTGTACTCGGCTCCCAGGAAAGAGCTCAAAAGAAAGAGCTCCCACCACCCCCACGGTAGCAATAAAAGGGAGGATTTTGTCCCCGTGGGTTTTGTCACCCCTGGCTAAGCCCAACATAACGTAAATAATTAGCCCCTTTTTTTTGTCTTCCCCCATGCCCCTCACCAACTTCCCGTCTGTTGGCGCCCCCGCCTATCTATACAGGCTATAATGTAGCCCCCCTGCTATTTCCCACCCACGGGGCGTCTATAAACTATTCAAACAAACTTGAAATAAACTGTTCCCTTGTGGAGAAGAAAGTAGACGCCAAGATGATTCCGATTTTCTGTGTCTTCGTGGAGTTGTGAAATTTTTTACTCTCGGTTTAGTCATCTACGAACGAAGGGAGTGGGAAACGATTTTCACAGTTTTTTCTTTTGAAAATGGGGTATTCATGGCCCCGGGGGTTTTTTTTTCTTTGGCCACGACGAGAGAAAAAGTGACACAAGTCGGGGTAGTGTCGTTCGGAAAAAAATTAGCGGTCGCGTGGGGACCGGCACTGGGGGTGAAATAGAAACTTTTGTTTTCTTCTTTTTGACTGAGAATTTTAAAAAGGGACCCGCTAAAATTCGGGAAAAGGGTTTCGGGTTTGGGCTCCGCCCGGGAAATTTCCCCCGGGTTTTTCCTTTTTTCCAACTCCAAAGATGTAATCCCCCCAACCCAACTATGCACAGTGTAAGTGCACCCTGTAGCTGCCTTCATAGTTTGTACCGCAAAATCTCAAGTGTCTCCACTCCCCAGAAACCAAAAAACACTTTTTTTTAATTTGTTCTGGTTCAAACAGCAAAAATCTTTTGTTCCCCCACTTTTTTTTCACAGTAAAAAATTTAAATTTAAGGTGGAGTGATCGCATTTGATTTGTGCAAATGGAAAGTATAATAATAATATGATAGATTCAGAAATTGTTTTGAAAAGTTGACTTAGGTGTTGAACCGAATAGTTGCACTGGAACTGGAAAGATCTCTCCATATCTTGCTTGTTCGTCCTTTCATCATATACCAACAACTGCGTTGGTACGGAATAATTAATTAATTTGTAAACCATAATACTTCCTGTTTGGGACATTTTTCAATAATTCACATTATTTTTTTATGTTCACAGAATTCAAATCAGCTGAGCGGCAAATCAACCCCGGGAATTGGATGACAACATCCGATGAAGAACGTAAACCCACTGGACTGCGACTTGCAAGACATCCAGAGCTGAGCTATTTGTACATCCAGGTTTGTGCTCACTCAGTCACTCACCATTATATTATCTACACAACATAATGGTGATCTGGCTCCTTTATAGGAATGCACTTGCAAATAAGATGAATACAAGGATTCGTTTGATCAAATATTCGAGTCGATCACGTGTTTGCTTTATACTAACAACTCAGCAACCTTGATGCAGACATTTCAGAAGTAATTCTGGAAAAAGGTACTTTTATTTTTTATTATTCTAACTTTACATCATAAAATGACTAACGAGCAGTGGCCGGAGCGTGGTCTTGAAGATAATCTATGAAAAACTTGATCTGAACTTTAATGCTAAAAAAACGCTAAAATAGCCTAATGCAATACTTACTCTCCTTGCATGCTAGAATCTACAGTTGCGTAGTTGTATAGCGTTCACCAAAAACATTTTTTTCAAAACGAGCCACCGTAGCCCTACAGTTGCACTTCCTTGACATGTGCAAAATTTCAAACAACTCTGAAGCCAATCAGCCGAACGAACATAAATTTGTAAAAACGCGTTTTATTTTATAAACAATTTTCTGTTTCTGATGCACATACATTGACTGCATGCATGGTCCTTATTTCAACGCTAGCATTACAACGAACATGCGCGTAGGAAGTGGGGAGGGAGGAATACCCCCCCTATTTCTTCCCGTGCCCCCCCCCCGACTAATTTCCTGTGATCCCCCACTTAAAGGTAGGTTGGATGGAAGATAAGGTTAAAAACTAGCCTTTAAACCCGCCTTAAAAAAAAAGACCTCAATCAATCAATCAATCAATTAATCAAATTCAGAAAGTAGATCGGCTACAACTGAAAAAAAACAA
>JAMZAV010009844.1:0-23718 GCA_024449915.1 Sweltsa coloradensis
AAAGGTTTTGGGGGTATTTTTTTTTTTAAATTTTTTAATAATTTTTAATAGAACTCTTTCCGGGGAAAAGCTTTTTATTTTTTAAAATAGAACGTTAAGGTTTGAAGGTATTTTTTGTTTATTTTTTAATAATAGTTAATAGAACTACTTTCCGGGTAAAAGTAATTTAATTTTAAATTAGAAACGTTAAGGTTTTGAAGGTTTTTTATTTTATTTCCTCAGTCAATAAGGTTAACTATTTCTTTGAACTGAGCGGAAGACATTATTTTGATGCGCGCGCATACTGAAAACGGTTAGCTTTGGTGGGGCGCGCCAACGCTAGACAGAGAGGGGAAAGGTTACCCAAGTCGGCACGATGTCATATTATCATACGGTCTCGTATGCGGGGTTTTCAATTCAAACAAATGAATAATTGATTTTTGTGAATTTATGAATGAAATTATTCACTCCCTCCTAGATGTTCGTCGTGGCCCCTAACGAAGAGCCACGACGAACATCTAGGAGACAGTGAAATTATTAAACAGCTTGGAGACAGATGCACAGGAAACTTGGAGGGAGGTGGTGAAAAAAATTCACCATACCACAATTATTCCGTCATGTTAGTAAACGATGTTTTACAGCAACTATCTGTGATCAAAAAACTAAAAAAATTAACGTGAGCTCCATTTCAGTAATGTAATAATGAAGCATACATGCAAACATATTCGTTTTACCAAGGTGGCTGTCGAATTGTATAAGTGGATGTGCATATTACTACGAAAATTCTGGGATTAATATTTAACTTACTTCCTTTGCCCCCGCCTGCTCCCCTCCCCGGTTCCTATGCCACTGTAAAGTGCGTGCAAATTATTATGGCGAACAATATGCAACGATGCGGTCACGGGCAAAATGAATTTTTGTATTTATAGCGTAGAAGTGTAGATTAAAATGACGTAGAAGCGTTGCAAAGTGTATTATCATACGCATGTCACAAATAGACGATGTGACGTCATATAATACACTTTGTCGTGACTTTTTTAGTTTTTTTGATCCCTTGGAAACTAAAATTTTTGCTACATCATTGAATAATATACAGTTGTTAATTTTTTTAACATTAGCCTAAATTTGAGTTAAAACGATTATTTTATGCATGTGTGTAATTGTAAGATTATATAAACATACATTTTATGTTAAAAATTAATCAAGATATAACTTAGATGAATGTTGTATGTGTTTTAAAATATTTGTTGAATACAGCGTTAGCGTTAGCGTTAGCGTTAGCGTTAGGGTTAGTGTTAGTGTTAGTGTTAGCGTTAGCGTTAGCGTTAGCGTTAGCGTTAGCGTTAGCGTTAGCGTTAGCGTTAGCGTTAGCGTTAGCGTTAGCGTTAGCGTTAGCGTTAGCGTTAGCGTTAGTCTACTGTTAATATTTCGCATGCATTGTTATTATTTTTCTTAATATTTATGTATTTGAGAAATTGTTTACGTTCCATAACCTTCTCCTTTTTTCATTTTCAAGTATCACTCGCCATGACATTATCACTATTATTTATTTATTTTATTTAGATGTAGTAAGATGTAGTAAGGGTCTTTGTAAAATAGTACTCACGTCACGTGTAGTATAATACTTTAATAACAAATGAAAACATAACATTTAAAACCCATAAATATAAATCAGTACAACAAAAATTAAGGAGAAATGCAAAATATTTTCTACAATAATTATTGTAGCATGGCTTATGTCTACCAGATCTTTTAGTTTCATAAAAAGAAATTTCTTAATTACCTTTTCCTGATCGAACGATATGATCGACTATATGTCGATACAATCGAAAACTACATCGATATAATCGAACATTGTTTAAATTCGACTTTGCTCGGTGTGAATATTCACTTTTAGTAGGTGAAATTAAAATACAGGCTCTTGTTTATGTTGACAGTGTGTTTAGCTAAACATAGCTAATCTAGCTAAACAAAACTAAGTTACATAGCAGGGAACGATCACCTAGGGGCCATCAAAGTCCAAATCGCAACCTTCTCGTGGTTTGGCCCGTGAGTAGGGGAGTTTAACTCCCTGAAACTAATGGCGAGCTCTGGGTCGTCGTCGGAGAATTTTCCCCTTCCCTTTGACTACTTCCCGGCGGCGGGGACGACAATGACAACACGAACGGACGATGACACAGACGAAGACGACCACGACGTGGGGGAACTTCTGCCCTCCCCACGGACCTGTGGCTGGTTCTGACCAGCACAGGCCTGTCCACCTCTTGTCCCCCCGCGTCACCCCTCACGTTCCTCCCCTTGGAAAGCAATATACATGGTGGTAACTCACACATATAGAAATTGTTTTATCTTGGAGGCGCGAATAATCTTAGCTGTTAGAGCGCCCTAAAACAACTAATACTAATAATAATAATAATAATAATAATAATAACTAGGAAAACGCTTAAGTCCCGCCGCGTTGTTGGATGAGCGTAATTGGTGCATTGACCCTGCCATGTTTTTTATGCGGATTTCTGTTGTTCTGTGAAAAAATTTTTACTAAGTTGAAATTTTTTTTTTAATTAAATTAAATTTGATAAAAAATAAAATTTAATTTTTAATTTTTTAATTATCGTAGAATTTTAAAAATTGAAAAAACCCAAAAAAAATTTCGATTTTTATAAGAAATAATTATTTGATTGCGCTCAAATTTCACACGAATATATAAATTTTTAAAATTAAGGTTTTTGTGAAAAAAGTATTACAATAAAATAAAGCATGTAGGTGTTATAAGTAAAAGAATTTTTTAAAAAAAAAAAAACCCACAAAATTTATATTTTCATGAAAAATAATTTTTTGATTGGCGCTCAAATTTCACACGGATATTTAATTCATAAAATTAAGGTTCTGTGAAAAAATCATGAAAATCGGATTAAGCATGTAGGTGTTACAAGGAAAATAAATTTTCAAAAATCGAAAAAATCGTAAAATTGCGATTTTCATGAGAAATAATTTTTTGATTGCGCTCAAAATGTGGCAGTTCTAAGTTCAGAGTTCGAAAGGCCTCCATAAAATTGCATCGCAAACGGAGTATCGTTTAAGCCGGATCGTGCTGACAAACACACAAAAAAAACAGAAAAAAAGAAAGAAAGAAGGAAAGAAAAAAAAAAAAAATTCCGGGTTTTTTTTCTCCAGTGTAGTGAAATGGAATCTTCCGCTTCGCTCGCCCACGCTCATCCAATAATAATAATACGATCACCTAGCAGCTATCGGCAGATATGCATCCCGGGTGTACCCTGAAGATAGCAAGTGAGACCATTGAGTATAGAATCTTAGGTTCTATACTCAATGTGAGGGCCCACTAAAATATCAAAAACTGCGTCAGGATTTTTAGAATATTACTCGCTCCAGTGGAATGTATATATAATCCCATGCAGTCAGTTGGATTCTAATAAACTATGTTGCCGTTCATTCACTTGTGTGGTAAGCACTGCACATTTCAAATTGTCTCTTCATCGCAATTGAAATTTCAAGACATGTAATGCAATAATGTGTGTAGGGACAGCAGAAGTCTATTGAATTTCCACAACAACCTATATTATAATGATATTATTTACTACAATTCAGAAATTAAAATTAATTTAATATTATATTGTTTATTTTTCTCTGCATTCAACATTTTCCTCACATATTAAACCTATACTCTCACGTTCTGTTGATAGTAACATTTATAGTTATCCGTTTGAGTATGTTCAAACGTATATGCATAATATTTTGAAGCAAGAAGATATTAGGCTTATCATATTAAAATACAATCAAAGTGTTATAATGTATAAAATAAAAAATAAAAATAAATGAAGTATTTAATGTTCTTTTGTGCACCTAAGTTGCCCCATGTATATGTTTGATTTTTTATATCATTTTTACTTTTGTGCTTTAGTATTTAATTGTTGATGTAAAAGCCTACATCACACTTGCGGAGCTTGCTCTGTTGTAGGTGGCAATAAAAAATAAAAAATTTAATAAAATGTGTGAAATCACAATAATAAAACATTTTAATTTATTTCTTTAAATAATGTAATGTTATGCAGATACAGAACCACACTGGAAACGGTGTAATTTCTTATAGTTTTCTGACTTATGATATTTTACTTTTCATGTTGTATTAGTCTGCCTGATGTAATTATTGAACAAAATGCTACTGATATTGATGTCTTTCATTGCCATTGTCAATATGTGCTTGATTCGAGGATATATAATTGAATTGAATTAAATAAAAATATCATTTAAAAAAAGATAAAATACAATATCAATCTAATTAACCATTTCGAGGTGGTAATAGCAAAATTAACACAATTCAATCAAAATTAAAAGCTTGGTCGATGAATTTGTAATCGTCATGATTGTTTTCGACAATGACGCCAAGCGAGTTCATCGATAAAGCTTTTAATTTTGATTGAATTGTGTTAATTTTGCTATTACCACCTCGAAATGGTTAAATAGAATTATGTAGTTTATCTCTTTTTAATAATATTTTTATTTAATTGTAATTGTTATATAATATGCACATGTATGAATAGTTATTTGTGTGTTACACAATTAATAAGTGTATTATTTTGAGCAAAATGATGGGCTTGGAAACACTTTTAGATCTCACCTCTTTATGTAGTTGAGCCACTCAACGCTTGTATCCTCCTCATTTTCGGCTTAGCCCTTTTTTTTGCAAGTTTTTGCATATTGTATACTATTTTATAAAAAAAATCTATTTAAACAAAACTAATTTTGAAATACCTACTTAAAAAAATATTGAGATCCCACATATAACAAAAACCTTGTGAAAATACAGCCAAACATTACACACTCAAAAGCAATGATATTTAAAAGAAGAGCCTTTACTTACTACAAAATGCACTGTGCCGTGTGACTGCATCCTGCCAACGGTGGCAAAATTGTATTTTCAACTATTGTTCTAAATGTAAAAGTCTGGTGCAAATGTATTTTGCCAAGCTTAGCGAGGATGCAGTCACGGGGTCAGTGATTATTGTATTATGAGTCACGGGGCCGGTCCTGAGCGCGCGGTACGAGGACGTGGGTTCAATGTCGTCCGCGGTGGCTCATTCCGGAAACATTTATTTTGCCGTTCGATGTTCAATAAATTTTAGACATCACTCAAAGAGTGACTTTTTCTATTTAAGTAAGAATTAATTCGGCGTTATTCCAGTGGCTTCACCCCTTAAAATGAACGTTTTCTATAATAAAATAGACAAGCAATACTTGTGAGTCATCTGCATGAAATTTTGCATATAGTGGTAGCAGTGGCGTAAATATAGGTGGTGCAAGTGGTGCAGTTGCACCGGGGCCCACGGCCTGGGGGGGGCCCACACAGGATGCAGCTCGGCGCCAGTAGCCGGTGTATACAAATTACAAATTCTACCGTGTATTATTCACTTCTTGCCTTTACTTCAATCCCAAGAAAGCCGTTCAAACGTGAATGCTGAAAACATGTCCCATTATCGAAATAATTTCAAGGGAAGTGTTTAGGTGTGCCCTTACTATTGTGAGCGTGCAGAAATAACCCTTTTCTGGGAAATAGGAATACATTATGGCTTCGAACCCCTTCAAAGTAAGAATATTTTTGTCAATTTATTGCTAAATCTGATTGGCTAAAACTTGGATACATCTTGTTTCAGCCAATAAGATATCGAAGCGAGTAGTGAGTAGGCCTAAGTCTACATTTTCTGCAACACTGACTCCCTGTGCGTTTAAATTTTACCTCAGTTGGTAACGAAACAAACGCCGAGATTTTCAGTGCTTGTGCGCGAACGTGTAGAACAAATAGTGTTTGTTAGGTGCCGTTTAGCGTGTGACAATGTCTAATAAACTAAAACGACCAAGTGGCGCTCAAAACGTAAAGTAAAGGGGTAGAAGACATGAAAGTGTCTAAGCTTACTAAAATTAATTCTTTTTTGTTTCCAAGTGTTATGCAGATGCTACTACGAGTGATAGCTCAAAAAATGTAATTACCTCCGAAAATGATTCACAAAGTATAACGGTTTGCAATACAGTAAACATTAATGTGACAGTCGATGATTATGTTTCTTACGTTGCCAGTGACGGCGGCAAGTGCTGAGAGATCTTTTTCTAAACTAAAACTGATCAAGTCGTACCTTCGAAGCACTATGGGTCAAGAAAGACTAACCGGATTATCAATCTTATCTATTGAACAAGAGAGAGCTCGGAAAATAGATTTCAGCAAAACCATCGATATGTTTGCAGAGCAAAAGCGAGACGAAAAAATCTGAAGTAACGCTGTTCCTGATTCCATTGGTAAGTCAGTACTTTCAATTTTTCTCAGGTTTGAATATTTTACACGTATTTTAGTACCGATTCAACGAGGTAGGTCCACGCAGTGAATGTCATAAATTTAAAAATCTGATGGGGGGGGGCCATTATTTGTATTTGTACCGGGGCCCTTCATCATCTAGTTACGCCACTGAGTGGTAGATAATAATGTGAGAATTAAAGATCCGTCTGGAGGCAAGTTTATAATAGTTCACCCCTGGTGCTCCCTACCTTTTATTGGAAATAGGTAAAATTAACAACCATTTGCTTGTAATTAACCGATTTCTAAATTGTGCTCCTAATATTTCTTGCGCATGCGGAATTTCTGCGATTTTTCTAGTTTTCATTTAAATCAGAGGTGACTCAAACATTTATATTTTTACCTCCATAGAAAGATAAGCCATCTATGCCGTTCCTTTATCAACAGTTGTGAGGATTGCCAATTAACGTTTATACTTTGTTATCATTTAGGCCACGGGGTACTGTTTTTTTTATCAAGGGATGCTCTATTAAGATCTACGACGATAAAGGGAACATTCGGGCAAAAAATGTAAAATAATAAAGTAAAAAATTGTTAATTTTACCATTGTCACTGGAACTGCAGTAGAACAGAATATACCGCTATGCAATTAATTAACGTAATAAACATAAACAGTAACGCTATGTTCAAATGACTATCGCTTGTCATGGCCAAGAAATAATTACGTCGTTTTCTAATTAAGTTATATTATGCAACTCATAGAAATTATCAAAATCCATGTTGTGTTACCCAGAAAAATAAATCATATTATTTTCATCAACATTTTTTGTAAATTCTGTGATGTTTAAATTTCACTATTCAGAGCTAATTTTATGTCATGGCATGAACATTATTTTGTATTTCCTAAGTATCATATGGAAGTGATTGCTAGAGTATAAAAAGCGGAGGGTTTTCTTTTATCAACTGGTGTGAAAGCTGCTTTGGATTGTGTTGATGTACCAAGCAAGCATATTTTGTTACTTTATAAGCATACTAACTGACGGTGCAGTATCGTGGACAGTTGGAGCAGTGGAAGAGAGTCAGTTTCAAGTAAGTAAAATCATTTACATTTTTAAAAATTACCCCTTGATGACTGAATTATAAACATATTTTTTTAAATATTTATTCAATTGTGACATATGGATTGGTAATATACCAAAAAATGTACAATTTTTTATGTTATCTAAGTCAGCATTCTAAAATAAAATACCTCTACCAAAATATGGTGACACTATTTTTGTATGGAATTGTATAGCCTATGTATGATATTTTCGCCATTCAAACTTTTTTTATATCTCCAGCCATTTGATTTATACCTGACACCTGACAAACACTATGTGGCGGAAATTTTTCAAGATGGCTGCCAAACGCCAGAATTAGAAAAACGGCTCCACGCTAAATTTATCCTTAACATCCTAAAATGCATTTCAATTAGAAGTGTTTGCGTTAGTTACGCGTGACTCGCGACTTTAAATTAATTATTAATAAATTCGTATTTAGACTCTACCCACTTAGTCGTTTATAACTGATTTTCAGTGGGAGACATTAAACCAAACCGACCAAGCCAAACCAACCCTGTAGGCCCAGGACGCAATCGCAATCCTAGTGGTTCTGCGTGAACGTGAATGCTTTGAATAGGTGCCGTGAATTTGTATGATGAAATAACAGTCACGCGTGTATCGTGACACGGGTGAAAGTGCGCGACACTAAATGCTCTAGCGCGGAACGAGCCCTTCTCATCCGCGAGGCCAGGCCACCCTCTTGTAGCTTGCATTGTGTCGCACCCTGCTCTAAAATTCAACCATGAATACGTGGACGAGAGTAATAAACCAACAATCTCTTGAATCTATTATCTGCCAATCACTTGCTCTCTCGCGAGGAGCAATGTCAGCCATCTGACAATGCGAACATGACCAGGTTGGTGGCAAGGGTGCGTGCCAAATGCTCCTCAAAATACAACAATTGAGTAATCGTTCGTGAGCGTGCGTGAGCGTGCGTGAGCGAGTATTTCCCAGAAAGACTTCAAGTTGATAAAATCATTTCCCTCTATAAAAAAGATGATAAGAGTTCAAAAGTGATTATCTAACTCCATCTCTTTTGTCAGCATTCTCCAAAATGGATGAAAAATTTATATTTGAAAGAATCATAATCTTCTTAGACAAATACTTTCTTTGTTCGACAAACAGAGTGGCTTTCAAAAAGAAACTATCCACCAGTACCAATATGGTTTGTTGGTCTTGTGGCTTGAGCTCTGCTTCCATGCAGATGGTCCAGAGTTTGCTTCCCGCTCTATAGGCAGAAGATCTGTAACTTCTAATGTCAATCAGTCCATCAGTTCTAGGCTTAGGATTTAGGAATGTATAAATGGTGATTTTGGAGCTGTCCTAGCAACGAAGCTCATAATAAATTCTAAGGTTGTGTCGAATTAGCCTTGATGATTCTGGCTGGATGTTTGTGGGTGGAATCGTGTCCAGCTTGGTTGATCGGTGTTTCATACTTAAAAATCCCGGACTTTGGCCTCCTGAGGTCACAATACAAATTTTGCAACATACCTGACTATTATATTTCACCACAATTATGCACTGTTATTGAGACCGTGTGTTACTGTTTCCAGGTTCTGGCGTGCGCAAAGTTAACAAGGAACATCTTATCAAGCCAAGGGATAGAACATCGCTGAATGTAATATACACTTTAGTAAATACACCATACACCCTAGAGATTCGATTACCATAGCTTTTGTAATAGTTAATAAATTTACTAATGACGTTATTATATACGTGTTCTCAAAACATGCGCATGTTGAAAAATGTCTTGACTAGACAAACATGGCGGACAGCGGATACAAGTGTCAGTCAAAGGAAATTTGGATTCTCTCCGCTGGCAAATGCTAGTGCGCTTGAAACCTACCGTCAGAACGGCCGTGGTTCAGGCCATCAATTGTGTAACTCACGGTTTATAACTTCTTTGGAGACGAAAGAACATATTGTCAGTCTCGTGAGCCTAATCGATGATGACATGACAAGAGTTCGACAAAATTGCGTGCAAATGTTACGAGAAAACATTCGCAGTGACGAGATGTACGACATTGCAACATACTATTACGAAAATGACGAGAACCCATTCTTTCTGTGGACAAGTGCATTCACTTTTCTTGCTAAGGCGCTCAACTACCATAAGTCTAACGATGGAACCCTGTCCCCGGAACAAGTTAAAATGATCGCCCTCATCGAGATGTCAATCGTGAGCTACCTGCTGCACGATGACATCGGTGATGACTCACTAACCCGCTTCAAACAACCATCCGCTCATTATATTTGGAACCCTTACAAGGTGGTGGTGACTGGCAACATGATGCTAGCCATCACTGTGAATGAGGCGGCTAAATTGAGTAACGACGCTGTTGTCAATCTATGCCTTGCACACGAGAGGCAATATCAGGGACAGTTCATGGAAAATTCTCCAAAGTTTACGTATGGAAATCGGCTAGGACACTACTTGTCCGTGGTTGATTATAAGGCGGGATCTCCGAACAGTTATTGTTTTAAAGCTATTGCACAAAGTATTGGAGTGAGCGATAGAATAACAGATATTGTCACTAAATTAGGGCTTAACGATAGCATGTTCTTACAACTTGTGGACGACATCAAGGACGTCAGGGCGGACTTAACAGATGGTCATGCTACAGCCACGGTTATATTCGCGAGCAAGGAACATCCCATCCTGGAGGAAATGATAATGAGAAAGTTCCAGCAAGAAGGTGACGTGGAGAAGGCGATGCAACTGGTGGATAATTCTAAAGGGAGGGAAGAGGCGAGGAGTCTTGCAGAAAGCTATTACGCACAGGCGTTGGGCTACATGGACTTGTTGGCGGACTCACCGTACCTAGATGGACTCAAGACAGTTTTCCGCCTTCAGTTCGAGAGGAAGGTCAATGGTGTTTGAATCTCAAACAATCCAGGCTGATCATTAAAAACAAAGTACGTCGCACACAGAACACTTTCACTTTTAAATTTGGGGGAAAGTGCTTACACTAGAATAATAGTGGACCTTAAATTTACTTACACTATTTACTTACTGCTAGAGGTGGACTGTTTGACTAAATGTAAAGACAAATACCGTATTGTTATTTGGGTAGCCGTTCATCCTTACCCCCCGGGTCACCAAAATCATTCTGTGTCACCCATGTTGAAGACGATGCAAACAAGACGTCATGTTTTGTTTTTAGCGTGTTGCGTGACACACACAGACGGACGGACGGGCGGAAAAGTGATGCTTTAATGGGAACGTTTCCTAATTGGATGAGCGTAGCGAGCGTAGCGAGCGAAGCGAAAACTTCAATTTCACTGACCCCTCAAAAAATTTAGCTCCAATGTTTTTTTGTGTGTTTGTTTTTTGTTTTTTTGTTTGTTTTTTTGTCTGTTTGTTCGCACGATTCCGGGCAAACGGCATAAGCGATCTTGATGAAAATTTGACAGGACCTTCGAAATCTCTGAACTTAGACGTGCCACGTTTTTGGGTTCAATCGGAGAAATATTTCTCATGAATATCGCACTTTTACGATTTTTTCCGATTTTTAGTGCGATATTTTCGTGACATTTGGGCCGATTCTGACCAAACGGGTGGGGCTACAAAGTTCATATTTTACATGGACATTAAGGTTATGGTGATGTAGTACCTTGTGAAAAAAAAAGTTGAAAAAGGTAACCAGAACCCATAAAATAAACGTACTTTTACGATTTTTTTCGATTTTTAGTGCGATATTTTCGTGACATTTGGGCCGATTCTGACCAAACAGGTGGGGCTACAACATTCATATTTCACATGAACATTAAGGTTAAGGTGATGTAGTACCTTTTGAAAGAAAAAGTTGAAAAAGTGAGCCAGAATTCATAGAATAAAGGTTTTGATATGAGTTTTTTTGAGGTTTATAATAACCATTAACAAGTAACATTTGAAACTCGACAACAATCACCTACAATGCATTCACAAAGCACTTGCAAAGGAAAAGTGGTCCCACCCAAACTAAAAACTTACAAAAACGCTCATCCATCAACGCGGCGGGACTTTAGCGTTTTCCTAGTATATACTAGGGAAACGCCAAAGTCGTTGTTAAACGAGTGAGTGAGCCATGTGTTGAGTACCCGGTTACATTACTTTTCTTCCCCTACCTTAGGCCTACCTAGCCTATCATAGGCTAGAGAGGCGCATTATGACCTTACAGTTGACGCGCCCGTTCCCGTATACCAACGAACTTTAAAAAACTATTATTTATACGAATATAATTATCAAACTTAAATGCAAATGTTCCCGGGTACTCACCACATGACTGGCTCACTCGTCTAACTACGACTTTGGCGTCCCTAGTCTAGTTGGCTAAGGCGCCCTTGTAGCCGAAATGTGAAAGAAGTGGGTTCAATCCCCTGGTCGGAAAGATTTTGGAATTTCTAGATTGTATTTCAAAAATAATTAAACATGTTTTGAAATGCATATAACGCAGTGTAGTCCATCATCTGTGGCAATAGAGCCTACTATGGTAAACATTGCCAGTACGAAATACGTGAAAATATTGCAAAGTTAACTCAATCTACGAGCGGAATTTGGGGGTACCTTGACGTCCAACATTCGACAAACCTTGCATGGGCACGGCATTTCACGGCCAGGCGAATAACAAACAAAAAATATCTTTTCAAAATCTAAAACATTGTCGTTAAAATAATTTCTAAACATTGGAAGTCTATTTTTCAGTTTATTATTTCTTGTAGGTTTAAATCGCAATGAATCTTGCTGATTTTGTTAGCAGTTCTCAATAAACTCGTACCGGATGTCTGTTTAAAATTTCAGCGCAATCTGTTCAGCGATTCGGCTGATTTTCAACGTACACACACGCACGCACGCAGAAAAACAATAAGGGCCGTTTAAGTCGAATGGAGATCACTCCGTTCGCTACGCTCACTCGTTCAAAAAATGTGAACAAAATTACAATCCGTGTGATCACATTCTAAGATTAGGGCATCCCAATTGGTACAACGAGGTGTTTTAACGAATTTGTTCCAAAATGCATGATTACCTAGGCATACATAAAAGTACATATAATATTTGATATCCACTTATTACAATAGTCACATGCCCACACTGGACTAAAAATATTGCAAACTACACAAAACGACATCACGCAACGCAATCACTAAAAACATGAGTAAATAAGTGGACGTCTTGGTAAGATGTTGGAGACAAACCTTTGATACTTGATATTACTGAAATCATTTGAAAGATATCATGATTTTAAGAAAAAATGTTCTGTAACGAAGTTTATCCATGCAGGGGCGGATCTAGGACATAATCATGGGGGGGCGATTCGCGTGTACATATACAGTCGTTGGAAAGGTACTAAGCATGGACGTGGGAGGCAGAGCCCCCCATTGATAGCGCCGCAGGCGAAAATTTTGAAAATCAGGTTTTTAGGGTGCATTTGGTGCGTTTTAGAAAAAAGTGGTGGGCGGAATGCAATACCGAAACAATGAAGTTTGTGTGCGTTAATTTGTTTTCGAGCTTACAATTTTTACAGCATTGGCCTACATTGCAACATATTAACGTTTGATCTTATTTTCAATTGAGCATTTTATTTATTATTATATATATATATATATATATATATATATATCCAAATTTGGTTTTAGGGTTTTTGTTCGTGTATTTCCTCTTCTCTCTAGCAGGCCTTCACAAGGACCATTGTCAGCTGGTCGACGTTTCGGCTGAATCACATCAGCCATCATCAGGACAAAACCCTAACAGCTCAGAAAAAACTACTGCTGCTGCCTCGACTGCAGACGTGGGAATGACCTCGCGTAACAACTCTGCTAGTTTATATACTCTCCAACTCAATGTACGTAATCAAGGTGCGCACGCAGCCCGACTCAGCCCGGGCAAAACAAACAAACGTTAAACCAGACGGCTTCGGCTACGTGTAGTCGGACCTGTGTATTCTTTCGCATCTATTGTTTGCGGCGAGGTGATACACTGTACATTAGGGGGCATGGGCATAGTTTGGGGGTGTTGGGTTTTGTCCTGATGATGGCTGATGTGATTCAGCCGAAACGTCGACCAGCTGACAATGGTCCTTGTGAAGGCCTGCTAGAGAGAAGAGGAAATACACGAACAAAAACCCTAAAACCAAATTTGGATGTATCTATGACTGTTCGTGAAAACCTACGTGCTAACATATATATATATATAATATATATATATATATGTTTAAACTTGGCTTTATAGTAGGCGACTATGACGCTGTTATGTTAGTACTTTAAAAAAGTGACTACACCGGGGTTTGAACCCGGGACCTTAGCTTACCGGGCTATGCTCTTACCAACTGAGCTATGCAGCCACCAATTTAAAACTGTCTAATTTTTTGGTCTGTTTTGTAGATTGTTAATAACGTGTGTAGAACAGATTGCACTGCCTGTTAGACTGCACATGAAAATAACTTGGAGAAATACAAACCATCTCTGTAACCCTAGAGTTGGGAAAAATGATGTTTAAACTTGGCTTTATAGTAGGCGACTATATATATATATGTGTGTGTGTGTATAAATATTATATGTTAGTAAGATCACGGGGTTGGAAAAAAGGTAGGAATATGCCTACAAACAACAGTCAAGGAACTTGAGGTAGAAAGTATGCCTGTAGCAAAAGAAAGCAGACTTCTCGGACTAGAATTGGGCTGTAACAAGTATAAGTCTAGGATAACCACAGGGAGGACTGGTCAAATGAGGGGAATGGTGGCTCAAAGGAAGAGGAGGAACCACATTAGAATAGGCATGTGCCGGTGTAGGACTAGTAGTGAAAAGTGGAAGGGGATGGTACTATTGAACACCTGAGTGAAAAGGTAGGAACATTGGAAAAGCAGAGAGATAAAGAAGAAGGAAAGGCAGGTGTGCTAGACCAAGTGTACAACAGAATGAAAGGGGTGGTGGAAGAATGCACTACAGAGGTGGTAAACAGACAGCTAGATCTAGAAAAAAACATATTCCAGGTTGGAACAGGAAATGGGAAGAATGCAAATGATATTGGTGAACCTTGGAGAGGACTTAGAAGAGGAACAGGAGGGAAAAAAATGTTAAATAACAGATTAAACAATATGTGGGATGAGATACGACAAAGACTAATAGTAAATCAAGGAAAGAAAAAGGATCCGCAACAGCAGCTGGATTACAATGATATAACACACGCTGAAGACCTAGGCAACAAGAAAGTCCTAGAACCTTTGGTAGGACTTGGCCAAAAGCAAGGCCTAAACAACGAAAAGCAAGACAATAAAGTTGATCACAAAGCGGCGGTAAAAACAAACAATCACAGGAACAAGTCTACTCGCCACAAACATCAGGTGGGTGAAGAAATAACAAACGGAGGCCTGAGCAACAACAGAGTGCTAGAGCTCAAGGTTCAGGAAGTAAAAGAGAAAGCAGACGGAACTGAGAAACAAGAGGGGACTAAAAATGAATGTGTGACTCCCAAAGAAAACAGTAAACCTACAGATATAGGACTATACAACAAAACTACCAAAGCTATATTGATAGGTGATTTATGGGAAAGAACAGCAGGAAAATTCTGTGAACACAATTGGTATAGAGCTAGGGCATACCCAGGTATTAAAATAAAAGAGCTACAACGAAAAATCGAGGATTACGGACAAGAAGAAGCGTCAATAGTTTCCATACAAGTCGGAAATGCAGAAAGAGTTGGGCCTGGAAACCAAGAAAAACTGATGGGACAAGTGCGGGAATTATTGACAACAACAAAACAGAAGTTTCGAGGGCACAAATAACCATGAGTGGCCTGACCACATGGACAGGAGTAAGTGCAAATCCACATATCAAAAATATTTGTGAAGAAGAAAATATAATGTTCTTAGACATGTCAAACTTGGAGGGAATAAGTGAAAACTGGAAAAGAGAAGCACAAATGGGGGCACAAACAAGGATGTACATAACCAACTTAATGGCAAGAAAGGGACAAGACCACCCAGAAGACCTACAAAAACCAAGTCACAACACACAAAAATACAAAAGATATTCATATCTAGGAAAACAGGATTTTCACACAAGGTGGGTGTGGAGATCAAGAAGAAAATAAGAAAACAACTGATGAGAAAGACAAAGAAGCAAGGGTACAATAAATACAGAACAAATAGATATAATAACGACAAACATAGGCATACAATGATTAAAATAGGAACCCTAAATATTCTTACATTAAATGGGAAAATTGAAGAATTAGTAGATGTAATGATGTCGAAAAAATTGGAGATATTAGGACTGTGCGAGACTAAATGGAAGGGTGTAGGAACCAAAGAACTGAGAGAAGAATACAAATTATTATGGTCGGGCACAAATGAAGGCAAAATGGAGTGGGATTGATTATCAGTCCAAAGTGGAAAGAAAACTTTGTCCATGTAGACAATAAGAGTGACAGAATTATGAAAATTAAAATATTTATAAATAAAGTAGCTTTAGAGATCATACAATGCTATGCACCGCAAGTTGGGTTAGCGATGGCAGAAAAGGAGGCATGGCTTGAACAATTGGAAGAAGAAATCACAGAGAGAAAAGTAATAATTATGGGAGATCTTAATGCCAAAGTAGGGAGAGAGAGAACGGGATATGAAGAGGTACTAGGGGTCCATGGGTATGGGCCAAGGAACAAGGAAGGAGAAAATCTACTTGATTTGTGTGCCAGGAATGGACTTCGAATCGGAAATAGCTGGTTCATGAAGAAAAAGGATCAACAAATAACTTGGTATGCCTGGGATGGCTCATCTGAGTCAGTTATCGATTATATTATTATAAGTAGCAACATGGCCAAAGATATCACTGATGTAAAAGTAATTCCCAGCATGTCTCTAGATGGAGATCACAGACTACTTGTAAGCCTTATAAGAGTGAACAATAAAGACCAAAATCATGGATTATATCCCAGGAGGAAGATTCCAGAAATCAAGACATGGAAACTACAGGAGGAGACTGACATGCTGTCCTTTAGAAGACAGATAGATTGAAACTCCTTTCTATTTAAAATAGCGACGTTAAAGGTGTTGTAGGTGCAGTATTTTAACATTTATTTAGCGTTGAAACTCCTTTCTATTTAAAATAGCGACGTTAAAGGTGTTGTAGGTGCAGTATTTTTCAGTGTTTTTCATCGGGAAAAAGTTGGTTGGGGATACTTGTTGTTACGCGGTTGGCAGTATTCGTTGAAAAATTTGCGCGCGAAGCGGGGTACCCTATACGGTAGTTTTACCGAAAAATACAATGGAGATATTTGCAGACAAATTAGAGAAGGACTTTGATACAAATAAGAAATTATTATATGGACTAATGAGAAGCAAAAGAAAAACAGAAGAAATCACAAGATACCTGACCGACAACAATCAATCACTTGTTACTGACCCAAAAGAAGTGAAAAACATGTGGAAGAAATATTTCAAAAACCTATTTAATATGCCTAGGATACCTGATACTAACCATAACCAAACTCAGGAAGGGGACCAAACAATAGAAATCTTTCCGAACACCAATGAGGAAGAAATAGAAGAAATAATGGGAAATTAAATATCAAGACGGGAAGTAGTTGAAGCAGTAAAAGCCATAAAAAATGGTAAAGCTTCGGGAGAGGATGAAATAGTTGTAGAGATGATCAAGGCTGCAGGGGATGCAGGCATAGATTGGATTTGGAGAGTGACCAGTGCAGCATGGAAAGAAAAGAAGGTACCAGATGACTGGGGGAAAGGAATTTATAGTGCCAACATTTAAGAAAGGGGACAGGAAGAAGTGTAAAAATTATAGAGGGATAACTCTGATGATCCAGTGTGCAAAGATATACGAGAAAATACTAGAACGAAGACTACGACAACAAGTAGAGCCAAGTTTGAGAGAGGAACAATATGGGTTTAGAGCTGGCCGCTCAACCATTGATCTCATATTTGCGCTCAGACAAATAATGGAAAAAAATGGGAAAAGGGAGAAGAAATGTTCATGGTCATCTTGGATTTAGAAAAAGCATATGACAGTGTCCCAAGAGCAAAAGCTTGGGAATGCTTAAAAGCTGCAGAAGTAGAACAGAGTCTAATAACAAGAATTCAAAGCACATATGTCACAACAAAGAGCTGTGTTCAAACACCATTTGGTAGAACTACTTGGTTTGAAGTAAACAGTGGGCTACGGCAAGGTAGTGTGATGTCACCTACATTATTTACCATTGTTATGGATAACATACTGCGTAAAGTTGAACCCACAGAAAGTGAAACGTCTAAAACGATGATATTTGCAGATGATATAGTGAGATGGGGAGATTCCATTGAAGAAGTCCAGAAGAGCGTAGATAGATGGAATGAGGAAACACTGTTTAACATGAAAATAAGCATTGAAAAGAGTGAAACATTAATAGTAACAAAGAAAAGTAAACAAAATCAAAAGAAGATAATACTACGGGGAGAAGAGCTGGCCGTTGCAGAAGCATTTAAATACCTCGGAAGTATACTAACAAAAGACGCAAAACTAGATGCTGAAATATCAAGGAGAATTATATTAGCAGACAAATTTTACCAAAGTGTACGTAAACTATTATGGAAAGAAGAAATATCATCCAGGTGCAAGATGTTATTGTACAAAATGTATTTCCTCCCAATAATATCATATGCATCCGTGACATGGACAATAGGAGGAAAGGAAGACAGCAGATTACAAGCAGCAGAGATGAAATTTTTAAGAAGTTCTGTAGCCTTCACAAAATAGACAAGGTACGGAGCAAAACAATAAGAAACAAACTAGGAGTGGAAAGTTTACGAAATAAAATACGTACGAAGAATGAAACAAGATAGAATACCAAGAAGATAATTTGAACGCACATGGGGGGGATTGATTGATTGATTGGATATTGCTTAACGTCTCATATTTATGCAACTTGGCTAATCGAGACGATGGGTGGGACGTAAGGGATGACGCAGCATGGGGGGAGTAAGAAAGGTTGGACGCCCAAGAGATAGATGGAGGGACCAAATAAAATGGAACGTTGAAGAAAGGGGGAAATCATGGGAAAGAATTAATGAAGAAAGACTCTGGGAGGATAGAAAGAAATGGAGAGAACTGGTAGAAATACCTGTCATAGAAGAGATCGAAGTAGATGAGGAGGTGTTGAGCCTGGCTAGCAAACACTGAAAGTCCACAGCCCGAGAAATTGGTGATACGTCACCCCCCGACCTGACTTATGTTGGAACCGGGTGTTTGATTATTATTATTTATTTATTTATTAAACGTCTCCTATTCAATTAAAAAACGATTTACGAAGGAGGACAACTAAATAAATCGAATTACACTGATGCAGACACATTTCAGAGGCAGACTTGATGATTTCTGACAGCATAAAGGAAAGTTGTTTTTACTGGGAGTTTGAATAAGGATACAAATACCGATACAAAACTTTTTTTTCTATGTATATGGCATAGCTCCACTTGGGTACATTGGTACAATGAGATATAATTATGCAATTAAGGTCTTGTGTGTTGTGTCAACAGCATGGCACAGCTCAATTTTGCACAATCACATCCCGATCCAACTTCACTCCACACATAACTTCACTTCCTCCCCTACCGCCCTACGTGATTATCATACTCTCTAAGTTGCCTTTTATACATACTATTGTAATATATGCCATTCGCTACATACGCTGTTTGCACAATAAAATAATAAAATAATTTTATTTTTGTAATTTTTAAAGAATCATGGGGGGGGGCGATCGGCCCACCGCCTTCCCCCCCTTGTATCCGCCACGGTATCCATGGACCCAATGACGTACATAAGCTTTGCATTGCATGGACCCTCTAACCTGAGTCAAAAGAAAGCAATTACTCTAAATTATTTGAGTTGTTTGTTTCACTCAAAATGCCTAGCGAATTGCCATTTCACGCCACTCGATTCATGGGGTGATCTTTCTTATGTTCAAACTGTTATGAGTGACTTTGTGACACCGCTCTCGAGCGAGTGCATGAGCGAGTGTATGTTCTAGGGATGAGTTCGGATACTAAATGTTTCTAAATGTTTATCTAACCCGTTGAATAAAGGCAACAAAATAATGTTTTTCTTAAAATTTAGTTTTGCTCTTCACAAGCTGTTGTTAACAATTTTTATAATTATGAGGTTAAGTTCTTCACTCCTGACCCCCTGCCACCACCACCACTACCACCACCACCACCATAAAATGTAACCGTGTTACATAACCTAATTTAAGTTCTTCTTTCATTTAGCCAAATTACAGAAATTTTTCGTGATCTTTTAACGAATCAAACTGAAGACGTGGCTAATTTCGAAATTCGATTACCCGGTTCGATAAAATTTTGTATGTCGACTTCCATCCCAACCACTCCGATGGATGTTAATGATACGCCAATGTTATTGTTTCAGAGAGCTGATACTTGACTAAGAAGAAAATATAGAAACCTTGCTTTGAGGGCAGCGTCAAGAGCAACGCCAACGTTTGAAAGAGTTATTGGCCGCAGAAGTATCAGTTCAATTTAAAAATATTTACTGGGGCTAACCCTGGTTCAGAACTCTATACGTCAAGTTAAAGAACATACCTAATCGTTAGTGTGCGTGTTTAATTTTTTTTTACCTCTTTTTTGTCAATTGTTCGAAGTCATGTTGCAGGTGAGTAATTCTTTGATTCGCCAAACATGGCGGAGTGCGCATGCGTGTTGCAATAAAAGACTGTACGTGAAGACTCCATGGCTTAGTGCACGTGCACTAGATGGCCGCGTTGGTGGTTGTCAGGAGAATACATCTCGCTTTATGACATCCTTGGGTGCAGAAGAAGACTTTAACCTCTTTAGTCTCATTGCTGAGGATAGCCAGAAAACATACAACGAGATCATTTCGATACTTCAGAAGAACATAACAAACACTGACATGTACGAAATTGCAAACAGCTACTTCCGTGGTATTGGTGACACAGTTGGGTTTTCGGCAGCAGTCTGCATTCTTTTGGGCAAAACTCTAAACTACCACATGTTGAACGATGGAGCCCTGATGGACAAACAAGTAAAAGCTGTGGCTATAATGGACTTAATACATAGTGTGAATTTGCTTCGAGACGACATCATTGATAACTCAAAGTTCCGACTAAGGAATCCAACGGCTCACTGCATTTGGAATCCTTATAAAGTAGTCGTGACTGGAAACATGGTTTTAGGCATTTGTTTTAGTGAGGCAGCAAAATTGAGAAGTGATGTCAATTTGAGTATATGCCAAGCGCATGAAATTACTCAAAAAGGTCAGTTTATGCACTTAAGAGAAGTGTTAGACGAAGACTTACTTGGTCATTATTTAACAACTCATGATCACAAGACTGCATCACTCTTCAGTCATGTTTTTGTAGCCATAGCTAGAGCTGGCCGAGCCAAGGAACCACTTGTAAACATCATGTCTAGGTTGGGTTATTATATGGGCATGTGTATGGGTTTTATTGACGACATAGCAGATTTTGAAGATGACTTGAGAAATGGGCGGATTTCGGCGCCGACAATATTTGCTATTAGAGAACATCCAAAATTAAAAGATATTATACTTAGAAAGTTTGCAGTAGATGGCGACATGGAGGAAACAAAGGATCTAGTCGCAAACTCTCAAGGTTTTGAAGAGGCTAGAAGTCACGTCAGGAGGTTTCACAGATTTACAATGGGGTTCTTAAATTTGTTGGCGGATTCCCCATACAAGAGAGCAATCGAAACAATTCTACAGTTATCTCTGTTGAGAATGGAAGCTGGGGCCGACATTAATGAACAGTTGGACGTCTGAAGAGAACTAGATTTCTGATACCCGCATCAATCAGAGGATAGTATAATCTCTTTTATTGCACAACTGCTTTTTTATAATAATATAGTAGGCTTAAGATAAAAAATATGAATAAATCATTATGGAATTGATAACGTGAAACAAGTTGAAATAAAATTGTTTAATTTTATAGTGCGGCGGTCGAAACCAAAATTTTGTGATTGACCTATTCAGGCGGTGCAACAGCACAAAACCAAAAGAAGGAAATATATATGGACGGTCATTAGCAATTTTGTACAGCAGAACAATGTCCATAAATTTCCTCCGGCTTTCAAGAGTGCTTTTCTTGTTTTCAGAACACATACCCAGATAATTAATCTGTGGTATTCCGTATTAGCATTGAAGCCCCAGTGTAAAACCCAAATCATATCACAAAAATTGCTATTGTGTTGTTGTATTGTATTTGGGTAGCATATTCAACTTGAGGCCTGACTAGAGTCACTGTAAAGGAGGCGTAATGTTCGTTCACTAACGGTGTAAATACAGTTTCGATTCATGAATCCATTTTATGTGCTTTGGGAACTAATTCTTATGTTTGTTGAATAAATGAAAAATTTGTGAAAAAAGTAGTTCCAAGATCTCTAATTTAATTTGCACGCTCAAGGAAAGAATAACTTAAACAGTAAAGCACTTTGAAACATTACATTCATTCATTCAATAACCATGAAGCACTTTGAAACATTACATTCATTCATTCAATAACCATGTCCGACACCATTCTGGCAGCAAATCAAGATCAAGTTGAAGTCTGAAGTAGTCCATTTGATCCATGACAGGGAGATAAAGTTTCAGGTCATTTGCATACGTACATCAGACATTTTGCACTCTTGATTTGCGATGGAAGGTTATTTACAGAAAGAGAGTAAATAGGGAACCTAAGTAGCGAGTGTGGGAGAAATTTGGGATCTCACTTGATCACAAGGCTTAGGGAATTAACCCGTGTTCGATCTTTGCGCTACCGTATCTCCCGACTTAGACCAAAATTAGACATTTCAAACACACTACGAGAACACTGCATGTTTTCACTACGTATAACAATCGACAGATTTTCGACAACTTATACCAAATTTAAATGAGATCGAGTTTAAAAGTGTAATTGCAGTGTTGCCCTGTCTGCTGCGAAACAATAGAAAGAGAACGCGTCTCCAGGCAGCAGAGAGAGATGAGAGTACTCGCGCCTGCGCACGAAGGTATAGGAGGCGCATTGTTGAATGCCATACTAGTCATACTGGTCTAGGGGGGTGAGGGGGATATGTGTGAGGCAGGCAACATCGAGTTTTGATGACAAGGCCGCGATGCCACATTCATGGGATCAGCACACTCCCCCCCTCACCCCCCTAGACTGGCGTCCCCTTGACCTCCCTGATATTTCATCTGTGGACGTCCTATTCACAGTGTCTGAGGGACGTCCCCTTGACCTCCCTGATATTTCATCTGTGGACGTCCTATTCACAGTGTCTGAGGGACGTCCCCTTGACCTCCCTGATATTTAATCAGTGGACGTCCTATTCACAGTGTCTGAGGGACGTCCCCTTGACCTCATAATATGTTTAAACACACAATATGTCTTTGCTTGTTTTTACTTCTGAAGTCAATTCATTTATAATTATGGTATGAATGAGAGTATAAATGTGTCACATGTAAATATGTAGTCTATGCACTTTACAAATGTAAATTATTGTTATTTTATCAAATATTTTTATTGTAAATTCAAAAATTTTTTTTCACAAATTAGAAATCAGAAAATGTTAAATTTTTATAAAAGGTTGGATGTAAGAAAAGGTCTATCTGGCCTAATTCCGCCTGGAAAATAAAGACGATTATCTATATCTCATCTGTGGACGTCCTAAACGCAGTGTCTGAGGGACGTCCCCTTGACCTCCATGAAAATTTTCATCTGTGGACGTCCTTTTCACTTTGTACGAGGGACGTCCCCCTTGACCTCCCTGTATTTCATCTGTGGACGTCCTAATCGCCGGTCCTATGGACATTTTATGGGGGTTCCGGAAATCGAGATCCTTTTCACGATGTCCACTGGACGTCATTAGAACTTCCCGTACGTTGACGTCCTCGACAGGACTTGTAGCGGACATCCATTGATGATGTTCTGCTGTTGGTAGATCCCCCCAAAATACAAAAATTTGTTTAAAAAAAAAAAAATGGCAGCCAAGCTCTCCTTCCAAAGTCTTTGGCTGTTGAATACTGTGAGATATAGAAGTTTAGCCAAGCATTTCCTTCTTTCTCCCCCAGTTTCGCATTGAAAAAAAGTAAGATTTTTCGCCTGTTGACGAGCGCCAAACCAACCATTTCGTTGTAAAAAAGTAAAAATTTTAAACTCAAAATCATAAAAAAAATTACTTGGCCATTGACTTTTTTAGAGTCCTCGTACCAAAATCAATAGCCAAGTAATTTTTTTTGTGATTTAGAGTTTAAAATTTTTACTTTTTTACCACGAAAATGGTTGGGGGCTTGGCGCTTTCTTTTCCCAATGCGAAACTAGGAGAAGAAAGATGCTTGGCCATATTT